>JAPQWV010000919.1:0-170000 GCA_027422505.1 Craterostigma plantagineum
TCTCTTGCATAAGCCTGCCCATAACCCTTTGGCAAGATATAGGTTTCGGTAATAAGTATCCCTAGGTACACGGCATTCGCTGTGACGATGTATTCTTTGCGACAAAAGCCGAACCTTGATGTTTTAGGGAATAAGGGCAGTGCATAAAAGTAGAACGTGACTAAGGTGAAAGGGCAGAAAATGAAAGGAAACTGAGTTGAGAGGGTCGAGCAGAAAGTCTAGGATTTCGGAGCGAGAACGTCGAGTCTTATATTGGGCTGTGACTGTCTGTTTGATCATGCTATGTTCTTCAAAAATTTTCGATCACGTGTCCTAGCTCTAAGATTAAGTTTTCATTACTTATACTTGCCATTTCATGATTATTCGACCATTTCCCCGAAAAGACCCTCAGATTTATACTTGCCCGCTGAATAGTAGAAATGCGATTAACTTGCAAGTTTATGGTAGGGGTGGTCTAGTGCACGAATTGAGCGACTCATCATATACTAGCCTATACACTTGAATGATTTGAGTGAATCCTTGTGAGGTATGAGTCTCGATTAGCAGTGCGAAGGAAATTCAGGTCGACGAGTGCAAGTCATTTGTGTAATGTCCGTGATTGTTTGCTTGATTCCTTTTGTGCTTTCTAGCTTTGATGATAAATTGCGAACAATCGTGCCGTTATCCTAGTTTGATGCCTTACCTAATTTTTAATTTACTTGAGGACAAGCAAATGCTTAAGTGTGGGGAGGTTTGATAAACGCATTTCAATGCGTTTATCGTAATATTTATTCAGGGTATAATAGAGCTTTAGCAATTAAATTACGCATTTATTCGATATATTTACACTTGTTTGATTGTTGAAGGAGCTTAGGACGAGTTTCGGGCGAAAACGAGCGAAAACGAGGCAAAACGGAGCGAAAAGGGCAGAAACTGCCCTCGGTCACGGCCAGACGCATTACGCGTCACGGCCGTGACGAGGGACAGAGAGCGAAGAGAGAGACGCTGGTGACGGTCACGGCCGTGACGCTTAACGCGTCTGGCCGTGACGCGAGGCAGAGAGGTGCGCTGACTATGGTCACGGCCGTGACCTTCAATGCACTTGGCCGTGACCTAGGGCAGAAAGTGACGAGACGCGGACGATGATGGTCACGGCCGTGACGGCCCATGTCCCAGGCCGTGACCGACTCGGGAATCAGTATAAAAAGCCCAAATTCAACCCAGAATCGACACAACTCACCAGAGATCAATTCCCAATCATCCAGAGACGAAATTAGGGCGAAAAGAACAGGAAATCCCGTCCCAGAGCGCAAGAGACGGATCAACGAAGAATCCACGGCGAATTAACGAAGAACGAAGATCTTCCCCCGAGATCACACGAGATTCATCAGTAGGAAAGATCATGAGTTCTTCGGCTTTATCTTTCAATTCTTTCGTAGTTTTTCCCTTTATTATGAGTAGCTAAATCCCGTTGTGTTTGGGATTAGATGAACGCTAGAATAATTCGCAGTTAAGACGTATATTACCGTGACTTTGTGCTATTGACTATTTATCGTTCTATGAATATGTTTCGTTGCTTTTAATATGTCTATGTGTTAAAGTGATTGCTTGGAAAAACGTTTAGGGCGACAGCTAAATAACGTTTAGGCCGTTCATAGAAGATAGGATTCGAGTATAGGGCGAAAGCAAATACTCGATCCTCGCGTTAGTAATTTGTGAATTTTAGATTCCCGCGAGCGTTTAGGGCGACAGCAAACTCGCAAGCGGGCAGGAAATTACTGCGATTTAGTCTTAAGCACTTAGGAGCGATTTTATTATCTTAGCTGTAAATACCTAGCGGGATTCGAATCCCGAGCACGTCTTTATCATCTGAAAACTCTCATATCAGTTAGTCGCGTCCTTTGAATTTCTGATTGAATTAGGAGTGGTCTGTTAGCTTGAGTCGTCAACAATCTGCGTATTTTCTTTAGGCTAAATATCGAGTCGATTAGGTCATTACTAGTACTTGATTTATTCCTCGTGTTCGATACTCGTTTACTCACTTTACTGCACTACAAACGATGGGTTCACTGCCTATCGCACGTTGGTGATAGTAATTAGGTTTACGTTTTATTTTATCACTTGTCGCACTTTCATCACTCACTACGTGTCGATCAATAATCAAGCTTCCCGATGGGTATGTCCTCATGTCCGACTGAATATTTTCTCATTGTGCCGTCAACATGAGTCATATAATGAAGTCATATGATCTTGGTGATCTGACCACTAAGTCTAGTTTAGTTTTCGTTGTTGTGCGACTCCTCCATTCGTGGACATCGAGGAACCTGCGAAGAAATGGAGATCCTATGAGTCTTGATCTTATTCTCTTGGATGATAAGATCAATTTGTCTATTTTATAATTTATCGAATGGTTTACTGTAATTGAGATTGAAAGTGTGTGTCGATTAAGGAAATTTTCATTGGTTGGCACAAGACGCACTTATGCAGGCTAATATTCAAAACTAAATAGCTCACAAATTTCAGGAATCTTTGAAGGACGGTCTTATATTTTCTATATCAAATTTTGAGGTTGTCAATGCACCTACTAGCTACCGTCTAACTGATCACCGCTTTATGATGATGTTCAATGATCCTACTACTATTGTCGTAGTTGAGGACGATTTTTATTCCATAGGTGTTGACAAGTTTCAATTCCGTTCCTTCGATGAGTTTCTTAATCTAGCTTGTGGTAATCAGGAGTTGTCTGGTGTGTCTTCTTTCGTATTGCCTGTTGTTATCATATGTGTTGGAACTATATTATTATATTCAATTAATATAGTTATCGTGTCTTGCTATGCAAATTAGTAGTCTTGAACTGAATTATAATTAGTCATATCATAGGACTACTTGTGTAAATATACCACAATAGGTGGTATATATAAGTGAACTCCTAAGAAAATTAGGAGTGCGCTTTGTATGGTTTTCAGATCGAAAATTAGAATTGGAAAGTTTAGAGAGAAGATTTTAGCGTCTTGGTGTTCTTCAACGTCATTTCTCTCTCGAACCTCAACTTAGGTAAATCTCAAGCGTAAGTGCTCGAATTCTCAGATTTACTATCCGATTCTTCTTAGATCGATCTAGGTTGGATAAATTAGGACCTAACAATTGGTATCATAGCTGAGCATGTTATGATTTGGACTGAATTTTTTAATTTCTCGAAACTGATTTTTCATTTGCCGTGTACAGTTCTTCGTCAAAATTGGATTTAATTCTTCACCATTCGCCTTGATTTGCTGTTATTAATGTTCGATTATGTGTTTCTATTTGATCTGAACTTGTTTTTGTCCAATCGAACTAAGAATTTCTGCGAATTTTGAAGATTAGATGCATTGTGTGTTCTTCGAACTGTTCTTAAAAATTTTCGACCAGATTCTGAAAATTTCGATTTGTTTGCTGTTTTTGTTGTTCGATCGAGTGTTTCTAACGTCTCTGAGCTAGTTCGGATTGATCTTTAGCAATTTTTCTACGAATATTGAAGATCGATTGAATTACTGTTCTTAGCATTGCTCTTCGGATTTTCTCAAAATTCGACTGTTTTTGCTTTGCTTTCGTTAAATTGGTTTTTCGTTTTTGTTACTCTGCTCATTTCGATCCATAACCCACGCTGAATTTGAACGATTTTATGTTGATTGAGATTTCTTTCTTTTTGTTTGCAATTGTGCACCTCTGTTTTTCTGTTCAAGTTCGGTCTCTGTTCTTCCTTATTCAACATTGTTCTTCGCCGAGCTGGACAGATTCTTCGATAGAGAAACTTTCCAACGCTATCAATCCTTAGTCGCTGCTACAACTTCAAAAGATCTTCGATTGATAAACTCTTAGTCGCAATTTTTAGTCGATCGAAATACTTCACTCACCATCGAAAAAAAAATCAGATTCAATAGAGAAATCTGGTCAATGCGTAGAACTACGGTCAACGCTCGTAAAATCTGATCGAGAAACATTACGATCTAAAAACTCCCGCAGATAGCTGTTTACGATCGAAAGTCGTCTGTTCTTTTGCGATCGAAAAACCTGCTTGTGTTCTTCATCTTCTTCACGTTAAACACTTAGATACACATATACACAGGGCAAATTGCATTCTAAGTCCCAGAAATATTATTTTAGTCCCTCCAGTTATATTTCGGTCCCAAATAGTTTACAATTTAGTACTGAAAGTTCTGATCTAGTCCAAAATTTTCAATTTAACCCCAGAACTTTCAATTTTATTGAATTCTCACTTTTACGTGATTTTATGTTCGCAATTTTTTGTTTAGTTGTTTTTACAGGTCATCGTCGCAAAACTTGTTTTTCGCCCGCAAAATCTTTTGCGATCGAAAAATTTGATTTTAAAGGTTTAGATATTAAGTCTCAAAACAACGTTTTATCAAATCGCAAAACTTAAAACTATACGTAATTGTTTGAAATTTAAAACTCTTTTCTAAAAACAATACCTCGAGAAAAACTTAACAATCGAAAACAGTGCTCCACATATTCACTCGAAAAACTTTTAATCGAGAATTATTTCGATCGAAAACAGTGCCTTATATTGATATTAAAGAAACTTAATAAAAAATTTTCGATCGGAAACAATAACCTTCTATTGCACATTATAGAAAAGCTTTTGGTATATACAATTAGATTCTTAAATCAAACCTTATAAACCAAAAACCTTTCGAAGATGAAATTTTAAAAGCCAAATATTTTTAATCAATATTAAAAAGAATTCAAATCCATAAAACACGTCAACGATCAAAATATCCAAACAACCAAAAATGAAAACCACAATAAAAATATTATGAATCCAATTATAGAGAAATTACAAGACGAAGTAAAAATACTACAAGACAAAGTAACTGAGCTAAATCGTCTTGAACTCAAAGAAACTACGTGGAATGAAGCCACTGAGAAAGTATGAGATTATCCTAATATATCGCAATATATGGTACACTAGGTTATCTCTTTAGAGAAAATTATTACGAAGCTAGTTGAAACTAACACATCCTCTCAAGGGGCAGTCATTCCTAACTCTAAATTGTTTAAGTTGTTAGAATCCTTACAAACTGGGTATGCTAACATGAAAACTGAGCGGACACGTACAAAAGAGTTAGAAGAGAAATTATCCAAGTCTCAGGAACAGATAGCTAGTCTCGAATCTAACCTTAGGAGATCTAGAGCGAAAATAGATGAATTAACTACGAGCTTGAATTCTAGTGAGACTAAGCATATTTTGTTAGAGAAGCATAGTTCGGTAGTTAAGGAGAAGACAGGCTAGACAACAACCACAAATGTCTACTTAGGAATCTAAACGAGAAAAGTCATCTTAAATATAGACTGGAAGTTGTGAACGAAATGTCACTAGTCTTGAAGCTCAAATAGAAAAATCTAATTCTAAGATTAGTGAATTAAGTAAGAGTCTAGATACCTGTCAAGCCGAGAAAAGCACAGCTCTTGTTAACTATGCTAGTCTAGACACCGAATGTACGAAGCTAAATTCTAAGATTAGAAATTTAGAAAATCTTCTTGCGACTTCTAAGACCAAGGAAGCACAATCTCATCATTCTGAAAATTCTTCTTCCGTTGATATACTTTCTATAAAAAAAAATAGGGGATTTAAATTCTACATTAGAAACGAAAAGGAAGAATTTTGAAGCAGAAAAGAATACACTTCTGACGGAGATATCTAATCTCAAAGCTTCCTCGTCTTCAAAACATGATAAAGGGACGCAAACGGATGATCTCGTTCTTACCACCGAAACAACTTCTACTAATTCTACGTCACTTTTGACCAAAGCTGAAATTCAAAGTAGTCCCGTACTTTTTATATTCAAGGAACAAGTCCCACGGAAACGAGAGAACAGAAGAGCTCCAAGACTGAATAATAAAGATAAAATCCTTCCTCTCCCGTTCCTAAAAAGAAAAATTTTCATGAAAATATTTCATGTTCTAGTGCACAAATTTCATCGTGTGCTTCAAGTGATACTACTAATTTTTCATTTAAAAATCCTAGACTTGAACATAATTTTTCTCAATCTAATGTGAAAGGTGTGAATTCTAACCATAGGAAATACGACTTATGTACGATATATGCTTATAACTCTATATGCTCGTATTCTTACATTCAATATCCGGTCAAAGTTCATTCAAAGAAATATCTTATGCGCTTGGCCTCGGAGAAAATTTTTAAACCTTCTCTCAAACGCACTTCCACCCAAGCTGAAACGTCTTATCCGTGTCAAATCTCTCCCACATGGACTCCTATTTCTTCGCGAATTTTAGGTAGTCCCAAACAAATTTGGGTACCGAAATATTCATTAATGGACGATTTAGGACAACATTCTTATTTGACACCTTTTATGCTTAAATCGTTATCTACTAATAAGGGAGGACCCACATTACAATGGGTACCAAAGTCCCGCTAATTTTGTAGATTTTTCCTCATGTATGGTACTCCGATGGTAGTTGCTCCACATACATGATCAAGGGCGAGCGGTGGAGCAACTACAACAAATCCCTACATAAACGACAAACTCGGTGAAAAATTCCTTACTCATTTTTTTCTAAAAGTGCTAAATTTTTAGGATGAGTCACTATTAATTTTCTAGGGATCACAGGTTGGTATATTATGCATCTGAGCTGAAATGTTTAATGCCAAATTTTTTTTTAAAAAAATCTACTACCTCCGTCCCGTTATTTTTATCACATATCTTGGTGGGCACGGATATTAAGGTGGTATTATTATAATAATATAGTACAATGAAAAGGTAATAAAGTGTATATTTTGACACGTCTTTTAAGAATATTTAATATTATTATATTGATTGTTTGTGATAGTTTTTTGCTAAATAAGGAAATGTGATAAAATTAGTGGGACACCCGAAATGGCAAAATGTGATAAAATTAGTGGGACGGAGGTAGTATCATGCATTTTCCGCATTTAATTCCAATAATATATATATATATGTATATATTTATTAAAAAAATCATGCATTTTTACTTATTTTTTTCTTCTTTGTTTTCATATCATGTTCATGTTTTTTCCTTTAATAAAAAAACAATAAAAAACAAAAACAAAAAAATGAGCGCAATACAAAAAAATAAAACAAGCACAAAAAAAAAAAAAACAGCGCAAAGTTTTTTTTCTTGCATTGTTTTGAAAAGTAGAATTAAACTAAAACAAAAACAGCGAAAAAAATGGGGAGTGATGATTACTCAATCTACTTGATTTGTTCACAAAAATATTTCCTTGATATATGATTGGTATGTTTAATATTGTTTGTCTAGTCGCATTCTTTTGTCTAAAGGTCAACGTTTATTCCACTAGACACAAGCCGGATCATATATGTGAGATTTTGAGTCTTATTATTTTTTTTGGAATTTATCCTTGAGCGAGTCACACATGCTTGTCTTAACTTGTATTTCTTGGCTTCATACTGGCTTTGCATTAGATTGTTAGGAAAATGATTAGGACACGTAGAAAATTCCCCACTTGGCCAAAATCAAACTTTCATCCTCGAAATTATTCCTCTAATCATCCCTTTTGAGCCTTCTCTGATATCCTTTTCTTCATTTGTATCCCGATCAAGCCTTCAACCGAAATTCATAAATTTCGGATGGTTGCATAAACGAGAAAAATGAGGGGGAGAAAAAGGCGAACAAGAAAAGGAAGAAAATGATGACAAAAGGAGGTGTAAAACGCACACGAGGAATGCTCAAAGCACAATAAAAAGTCCAAACTAACCTGCCTTCCTAATTATTTAAATCTTCTAGAAATCATAAGAAGAGGGCATGGATCTTGCTGTCAACTTCTCCTTCGACAATCTCGTATACTCGTCAGAACGGCTGGAAGAAGAGCACCACGAAGTGAACTTCTCCAACGATAATCTGATCTTATATCGAGACACGAGAAGAGGAGCACGTCGTTGGGTTCGGATTCCATAACTGTGAACTTCTCCAAATCGATAATCTTCGAAACCTCTCTAGGGATTAAAAGAAGAGGAGCATGGTATCGACCCGAGAACCGACAAGAAGAACTTCGCCTTAGATAATCTCTCAGCCTTGTAGAGAAGCGGGGCTTCAGCTTGAGCAAGTGTAGAATAATATGGAAAAAAATTAAAGGATGAAAAAGAAAATGCGGGTGAGAGGACGACGAAGAAAAGGAAGAAGATCTTTAGTCCACGATTCCTAATATTTTCCTTCCCTTCTAAGTCAGAACCATAATACTAAATCCCTCAAGTCCCTTTGATTCCGAATCGACGGTCTCTCGCTCGGTGAAATGATTAAAAGCGCCTTGATAGCAGGTAATTGATATAATTTTGCTTGTGTTGACATGAATCTACTATATATAAATCCCATGATAATAATTGACCGCTACAGCGAACCTTGTGAGTAGAACTGTCAAAATGGCCCGCGGCCCGCGGGCCGGCCCGCCCCGCCCTGCCTTCGGGGCGGGTTGGGCTGGGATTCTGGCGGGCCTAAACGGGCTAGCCCGCACGGGCCGCGGGCTAGGCGGGGCGGGGCGGGCTGGCCCGCGGGCTGGTCCGCCATATATATATATTTTTTAGTTTTTTTATATATTAATTATATATTTATTTAAATATAGGAATTAATTAATGATTTCATTTATAATTAATGATGCATTTATTAATTAATACATAATTAATGTATATTACAATATCATAATTATATAAATAATTCTTTATTAATTAAAAAGTTTAAATAAAAAATGTAAAAAAAATATTAAGGCGGGCGGGCCGGCCCACTGGCGGGGCGGGCTGTGGCAGGCCAGCCGGCCCGGCCCAGCCAATTGACGGGTCTACTCGTGAGAGTTATCGAAATGGATCACTCTATGAACTTAGGACTTTAGTTTGACGACACGGCTTGACGGCAAATTATTATTCTATGTGTCATGTGAAACATTTGCGTGAAAAGGATCAAAGTGACATAATCTGACCCCAAAATAAAAATATATATAAAAATAAAAAAACATAAATAAAAATAAAAATTGTGTAGTATTTTTTCGAATTTTCTTTACTTTTATTTTTCTTTACATATTTTCTTTGCGTATTTTTCATGCATTTTTTATTTTTGCATTTATTTACTCGAATTTTCTTGTGCATAAAAAATTTCGCATATTTTCAAATGCATTTGCACATGCATTGGCACAGACTTGTTTAAAAGCGATATTTCTTGCTTCTTTGGTTACGCAAATTTTAGTATGCATGCTTAGGGGTTCATGCATATATGCTGAAACGATTATATGCGTTACAACTCGTTGTGTTATATGTGTTAAATTATCATATGCATATTTTGGTGAATATGTATATCTTTGCGAAATTATTAAACACTATATAGGCACTATTTGAGGGGGAGTCATGATTCTTAGTGGACGAAAACATGAATTAAGGGGGAGAATGAAAAATTACTCTATTACTTTGAAATTACTCCGTTATATGTTTCCAATGAGCATGAATTGAGGGGAGTAATATGAATTTAAGGGTGAGTAATTTTAACTGTTATAATTCATGTTTACGCTTTTAGAGTGTACTTTAGAATCATGAACTCTCATTGAATCTTTTTAAACGACTAAATCCTCGGGGGAGACTTTTAGTGATTTCAGGTGTGTGAAGTGGATGCTTTTCAAGAAGATCTTCCAGCCACCACTTCTAACTCTGCTCTCGAAGATTAAGCGAAAGAAAGAGACGGCCTACCTTCTTCCGGAACTAGCGACGCTTTTTCGAGGCCGAACCAGACAACTTCCATTCGGAGAAGACGAATCTGGCGAAACGGAGAAGATGGCTAAACCACGAGCCCTCTCCTCGACTTTCTCAAGCCCCTTACTTCCAGAAGAAGAAGTAAGGACAAAGGACCGAACGACACGTGACTCAAGCATCATCAAGGACTGAAGTTGCCAACCGTGTCCACTGCATCAAGGACCGAAGTTGCCAACTGTGTCCACTGCATCAATGATCGAAGTTCCCAACCATGTCCACCTCTCCAAACTTCACATCGGACTCCTCGATCTCAACACAAGGTTGACCCAAATAGGGGGGGTTTCGAGTTTCGTGTGCTTTCAACGGGAGAAATGGAACGCGGACTTTCTAAATCCGGCAAGAATACTTTGTACATCTTATGGTATTTAGGAGAAGAACTTCAAAGGAAGATTCGAAGAAAAAGTCGATGCACAGAAGATCGGGTGAGCTTGACAATTTTCTGAAGAGGAGATTTCGAGGACTCGAGGACTCTTTCCATTTGCAAGACGAAGATAACCCGCGCTATATTGGAAATTGAATACAAAGAGGGAGATTGTGGGAACTATTATATTGTATACAATTAATATAGTTGTCGTGTCTTGCTATGCAAATTAGTAGTCTTTGACTGAATTGTAATTTTATATTATAGGACTACTTGTGTAAATATACCACAATAGGTGGTATATATAAGTGAACTCCTAAGAAAATTAGGAGTGTGCTTTGTATGGTTTTCAGATCGAAAAATTAGAATTGGAAAATTTGAGAAAGAAGATTTTAGCGCCTTAGTGTTCTTCAACGTCATTTCTCTCTCAAACCTCAACTTAGGTAAATGTCAAGCGTAAGTGCTCGAATTCTCAGATTTACTATCCGATTCTTGAATGAGCATGTCTGTTAACTCGATCGGTCTTTCTCGTAATTGAGTTTAATAATTATGAATCTAATCGATTTTATTCTCTCATTAATGTAATTTATATACCAGTAAGGGGATTCAACATTTAAATACCGACATCAATAAAAATAAAATAGATCAGTCCCCTGTCAGACTCATTTTTAAGCTAGGTACCTACTTGAATTTTATTTTACTGATAGGTACCTAACTGACGGACTTACCCCTGCTAAAATTACTTCATTACATCCTTTACCTGGTTTCTTATTTCACCTTGCGTTCGTTCATAAAAAAATAATTCACACCATCCAAATCCAAATCGCGCGCTTTGTCCCAGAAATCGACCCGTGTTTGTTTTGCTTCAGATTCAACGTCGTGGGTTCTCGTTCCTCGTGGTATTCCCCTTCTGAAATCGATAGGTAAGTCCTTCGCAGCATTACAGTACATCGTGGCATTTCGTCGCGGTATTACCGTATCAATAGGCTTGTATCTAGTTTGATTTTGCCGTTATTCATTGGGTTTAAGCATTTTCTGTTAATGTTCGTAACAATAGCTGCGTGTTTTTCGAATGACAATGATTTGTTGTTCTAGGGTTTTTTGGAATGGTTCAATTTACTGTGGTAGCTTTGTGCGTGTTCGAATGGGTGGATTGATTATGTCGATTTGGGGGTTCTGGAATGGGTCGGTTTGGGGTTTCTCGAATGGGGTCAATTTGTTTTGGTACTACATTATCACTGTATTTGGTATCATCTGTTTGGGAAAATTGGTACCCCGTATGTGAATAAAATGGTACTGCTTGTTAACAGTAGATTTTTTGCAGAAATGCCTCCACGGAACAGATCTGAGCTGTCTTCCAGGTGCCAACTGCCATCCTGCGCTCTTTCGATCTACCATAAGCAATTTGAAGGATAGCATACCCCAGATAAAAAAGAAGCTATAAGAAGGTCCTCATTTCATTTTGTTTGGATATGCCTAAGATGTCACGTTTGTTTCCTCGAAATTGTGGCATTAATAAAGCGATATAGTGTGGAGGCGAACACGTTTAGGTTGGGGGAGAATACAAATGTGGTATTCTCCCCACATGAATTTAGTGTAGTAATGGCTTTGCATAACGTAGGACAGCCCATTGACTCAAATTCAAAAATGAAATCGAAAACCGTTGATCGGCTTTTTGGTAAGAAAAATGGCAATGTAACTAGTTGTTGAATGAGTTTGTAGGAGAGTTTGGGTGGGAGCACACGGATGAGTTCGTTAGGTTGTTCGTTCTTTTCTTGTTTAACTGTGTATTATTCCCGATGGGTAATTCAAAAATCCATCGTTTGTGAATGCGTACATCGACGATGCCGACATGATGGGAGAGTACGCATGGGAACGGCGGTGCGCGAGTTTTTGGTCGCCGAGATAAAGCAAACGGTTGCAAATTCGATGTGGATCGACTCATCCAGCCTAATGATGAACGGGTGCACTATTGGGTTAATGGTAATACTCTCCATTAGGTTATGAGTTTACCATTTTGAGTATGTGTTTCTTGATGAATTCAATGCTTTGGGCACTTTCAGATTTGGGTGTATGAGCACGTGCCCTCGTTGGCGCAGAAGCGGGAGATTTATATGTTTCCCCGAATGTTCAATTTGGAAGAAAGTAGGATTCCGATAAAGAAGGAAGTGAAGTTCGTTCATCCGATAAATATGCTGCCGGAGGTATAAAATTCCCTATTTTTTTAGGTATTATTAGCTTTGTTTCTAACTGTTGAATGAATTATGTGTGGTTAAGGTTGATGGAGGAGTTGGCAGATCTCATTTAGAGTGCAGTGCTCGTGTGGAGAGGTTGGAAGCCGAGTTGAGATTGAGGGACGAGGTTATAAGAGATCTAAGGTCAAATGTTCGGATGTCGAAGGATGATGTGTCCAACGAGGATGCGAGGGAGGACGAAGAGGCTGAGGGTAATGAACGAGGGGATGAGAAATAGGTTGAGGCTAAGGATAGGGATGTCAGCGAGGATGAGGGTGATGAGGAGGCACAGGAGATGGCTCACAGGGAGGGTGATGATATGGCCGAGGAGATGGCTTATAGCGACAGTGAGAAGGCCGATGAGGACAATATTGAGGATAGGGATGAGGATCAAACGGAAGTTGAGGTTAGTGAAGAAGAAGGAGCACAAGAGAATGATGAGGAGGATAAGGCCGCGGAGGATAAGGCCGAGGAGGCTAAGGCTTTGTCGATTGCTCGAACGGTGGGAGGCCGGCATGATCGTAAAAAGCGGCAAAATTCAGGATTTGCGACACCGGATTCAACTCCTCAGCGGCCACAAAAGAAGGGCGGGGAAAAAATAAAGCTATGGATTGATGTCAAGGCTGCCGAGACTGTTCGAGAGCCGCCGGTGGCATACTGTTCAAAGTTCTCGGCCAGATATGACTATGCCGCCCGACACGAGATCCCAACAGAACAGTGGCAGTGCATCGACACATACCTTAAAGCGAAGAAGCTTAGGTACCTTTTCTTCAATGTTTCGATGGTATTCATTTGATTACTTTTTGAAATGTGCAATTACTCCTTATGCAACGACGTCATTTCGCAAGCGACATTGTCGCCGTCGATGCACAAGGATTCTATATGCTGCTCTTCCGGGATATGCTTAAGTCAAACGCTATCGATGCGTTCGTCGATTTTTTGAGACGGCAATCTGCGTGGATCCCCGGGAGACCACGCGTCTTTCTCTTCCCAAGTTTCGTGCAAGTCGACTACTGGACAAAGATACAGAAGATCTCGAGAAAGAGGAAGGTGGAACCTGATCAGCTAGAGAGGTTCTCGAGGAGATGGCGGGGAGTAGTCGGGCATGGCTAGAGCGGCTTGATGGTCATGCATTGACGTCGTTGGCATAAGAGTTGACACCTGTGAATACAAGTAACCATTAGTGATCGTCTACAAGGTCAACGAGCGAAAGTTCTATCGGAATCCGATGGCCTCGCATAAGATGACCTGGGACGCTAGAGCATTCGTAAGTTTTAACATGGGTAACCATTTTGTCGACTATGTTACAGTTCTACGTTAATGTTGTTTTTATATTGTTCATGCTGATTTTCTGATGAAGTATTGCACATGGAAGTACGAGTATGTATGTAAGAAGAACGTGGATCCAGAGTTTTAACCGGCCCCAATTTGGCGCCGTAGACTGTGGGGTGCATGCCTCGCTAATCATATAGGAGTACGTTGTCGACACCCCAGAGTTCAAGAAATATGACAAAGAAGTCAACACGGATGTGTATCGTGCTTCTATGGCTGATCTCATTTTACGTGACAAGAATAGTTGTATGCTTGATCTATTTCGTTAAGTTACTTGAATATGTTGTGAGGTTTGGAGAGTGTGTTGTTTATGTTGGTTAACTTATTTAGAGTTGAGAATGAGACTATTTGGAGACTGTTTGGAGTTTGTTCAGGACTCAGTGATGTTCGTTTGTTGTGTAGTTCTATGAGATTGTCCGTATTTTATGCAGTACCATATGTTTTTATATTACCATACCTTATCTTTTACATACAGAGTACCTTAATATGCAGGTTATCGTACCATTAGGTATATACATATCGTACCATAAACAGAATATATGAACCTTGTCTTTTATATTACTGTACCATATCTTTTACATACAGAGTACCATAATATGCAGCTTAACCGTACTACTATGTAAATATATGGCGTACCATAAACAAAATATATGAAGTACCTTATCTGTTGTACAGTAAGGTACCTTATCATTTACGTATATAGTATCATAATCTGCAATTTTACCATATCACTATGTATACATATATAGTACCCTCATATGCAAGTATACCGTACCATTTGTTATATAATTGAAAATAAATAGATTCCTAAGCGAATCGCGTTGTTCTGCGTGATGACAATACCTAACAATAATAAAATGACTAGAAAAATTCACACATGTAGGACTCACAAGATTTTTCAAATTATGTTGTAAGATGTTCTTGCTTCTATCATTATATTCTAATGAATCTTGGAGTTCGAAGGTTTAATTCATGCGTGTAAGGCCTAATGCACCTAAATTGATCTGAAACATAACTAATACTCTATATTAGTGTTTTAGAGTCGTTCCAGATGAAAAACTAGTTCGTAAGATCTCGAAAAATACTAACCCTAGTAAGATGTATCACATATTTAAGGGACGCAATACCTTACTTAGCTTTGTAGGGGTATTTGTTGTTTTGTTTTAAGTGTGCCATCTCAGACACGGTTGTAGTACCCAAAATTACATATGACATCAAACATTTTATGAAAGCTAACGACATGTCAGATGAGCTGTCTTTTTCGATTTAATACCTCGTATGTCAGAAATCTGTCCACTCATGACAGAAAAACGTCATAAATATGTCCAGTCATGACAGAAAACGTCAGAAATTGTCAATTTTGTTTTCCACATCAACATCTTCTGAATGCTTCATTTCTGACAAAATATACCCAAGTCTTAAATTCGAACTTACTTTAATTTATACGGTACCTATTTCTGAAACGATACAGTACCATCCGTGGTATGTTTAGTGTACCTATTTCTGAAAAGATAAAGTACCATCCGTGGTATGATTAGTGTAGCTTATTTACCTATGTTACAGTACTTTGTTGGCATATATTAACAGTACCAAATATGCCCCGGTCACTTTGTTCTCATATATTACATTACCAAACAGACATAAATTGCGGGCCAAACTGGCATAAATTACGGTACCAATCTGGCATATATTACAGTATCAATTTTGCATATATTACATTACCAAATTGGCAAATATTACAGTACCATGTTTGCATAAATTACGGTACCAAACTGGCATACAATACCAAATTTACATATATTACATACCAAATTGGCATATATTATAATACCTTGTTCCCATCATTTAGAAAAATAGAATGACTCATTGCCAACTGACACATTTGGATAAAAGCATGACCTACTGGCATCATTTAGACAAAAAGAATGAGCCACATCCTATTGACACATTTGGACAAAACAATGACCTACTGGCACATTTAGACAAAAAGAATGAGCCATTACCATACAAAAGAGCATAAAAAAGGTTATGGGACAAAAGCAGTAACAAAATACATGGAAAATACGAACGCTATGTCGATACGGCTTCTGTACAAGTACGATGACTATGTCCATATTTCCCACACATTTTACACTTCTTGGATCTTCTATCTACCTGAGAAGGAATCCACCGCGTCGTTCGGCAACCAGGAAGAACACGGATGTTCGGGTCATGAATGAAATTCCCATCATCAGTTTGAGCATAATCATGAATGAAATTCCCATCATCGGTCTTGGATGCTAACTGCTACTCCAGGAAGCTTTAACTAACTAAACAAAAGGAAGTTGGAGTAGCTCTTATGGCAGAGCAAGACCACTGGCTAGAGGATAGCTTAGATTCTGACGCCGGCAATCTTGCCCTGATGGCACGTCTTGATGATGAAAAGGAAGATGATACTTCCGCAGAGACGGACGACGAGAAAGCATCCACATCATCTCATGAGGTAGAAACCTCTGACTCTAAAAATTCTGACTTGTTGGCTGAGTTAAGCTCTAAATTAACATGATAACTGAGCATAAAAGAGGAATAAGGGTAGAGAAAAAGCTCCTTAAGGCTAAGGAAATCATAGCTAGTCTCGAAGAACAAGTTAGGAGCTATAGCCTCACCATAGATGAATTAACGAAGAAACTCCAAACAGACTAAGCATACCTCATTAGAAAAGCATAGCTCGGTAATAAAGGAACTAGAGGACGGGCTAGACAATAATCACAAATGTCTATTAAGCAACTTAGACGAAAAGAGTCTAGTTAAAAGTAGACTTGAATCGGCAAATAACAAAGTCACTAGTCTTGAAGAGGAATTAGTTAAGGCAAATTCTAAGATTAGTGAACTAGGAAAGAGTCTAGACACCTGTCAAGCCGAAAAGAGCACTGCTCAAAACAACTATGCTACCTTAGACAATGAACGTAAGAACCTGTATTCAAAAATTAAAAAAATTAGAAGATCTTCTAGTCACAAATGGACAACTGAACAGACTATCTTTCTGAATCAGCCCAAGGATTTAGAATTTATGACTATAAGTATGGCTTAGGCTTTGAAAACCCACGTCACTTAAAGAAAGTTAATTGCAAACAACTTTATGATGTCAAGTACATGGGCTTAGGACTAACAACATTGATGAACTTCACAAGCGCAAAACAAACAAATATCGAAGAGATAGCCAAAAGAAAAGCCAAAACTAGGGCTGGAATTCCCTTTTCTTACACTGAACTGAATCAACGCGACAAAACTAGGGAACCTCCCAAGGGTTAGAGTCTTGATACAGTTGATTTTATTGAAGATCATTTTGCAATAAAGGAAGCTCAAATTAATCATTCTGAAAATTCTCTCTACATACCCCCTATTGTTAGGAAAATAGAAGGGTTAAGAGTTTCATTAGAAAAAAGAAAGAGAGAATTTTGAAGCTGAAAGAAAAGATTCCGAAAAGAGATGGAAAATCTCAAAACATCCTCTATCTCCCAAGCCACTTCGCACGCATCTCCCTCAAAGGATAAAATTATTCCAAAGAGCTTGAAGAAAGAAAAATTTCCTTCGAAAGATCAAAAACAAAAAATAAATATTTTGAAAAATGATAAATCTAAATTCCGCTTCACCTATGTCTACAGGGAGCATAGTACCTGAGCTAAAGGAATCGAAGGTAAGAGTGTCTAGTATAGATATTAAGAAGGAGTCTCTAGACGTCAACATATTGAATGTATCCCCTCATTCTGTAAAAAGAATAAACACTCGTAGAAATATAAGAGTCAGTTCCACTCTCAAAGTAACTTGCTCCTTAGAACCTACCACCTTTAGAAGTACTAATTACGAAATAGGCTCTTCTTCTACAAAAATCATCAATCATTCTAAAACAAATGCAACTAGGAAGACCCACAGGAAACAAGATCCAGCCATTAAAAAGGCTTATAGCGCCATTCATACTTGCTCTCACCAAAGGTATCCTGTAAAAATCAAATCCCCCAAGCACCTTAGGAGATTGTCAAATGAAAAGATCTTTTCCTCAGTCAAACCTAACAAAACATTTGTCCGTGCTGAAATTAATCTTCCCTGCCAGGTTCAACCTAAATGTGTTTCTAAAACTCTGCCTAAGAAAACAAAAGCCGGAAAGGCCAAGTCTTCTACAAAGGGCAAACCCAAATCGACTTCTTCGAAGATGACTTGGGTTGCTAAAACACCTACAAGCACCAATTTAGGAATCATACCTGAACCAATACCTAAAAGTGCTAATCTGCGAGGACCCATTTATGAGTGGGTATCTAAAGCGCTCTAATTGTTTTTGTAGATCCATCATGTGTGCTACCTCGACTCTGGTTGCTCCACACACATGACGGGAATACAAGAGCTGCTGAGCAACTAGAAAGACCGACCAAATGGAAAAGTCAAATTCGGAAGCAACAACTCAGCCCCCATACTAGGATTAGGGGACATCATTTTAGAAAATCTGACTATAAAGGATGTCTCTTTGTCGAAGGTCTCCGCCATAACTTGTTCAGCATAGGCCAATTCTACGACAAAGGATTCCAGGTGGTCTTTCTTACTGACCGGTGCAGAATATTGGACAATCAGGACATAGAACTCCTCTAAGGATTTCGGAAATCAAATCTTTACACGATCTACCTGACGTCCGTGCGGCCTTCAACAGCTGTTTGCCTCATTTCTCAGACTAAATTTCAGAGGAATAGCCTATGGCATCAACGTATGTCTCATCTCAACATTAAAGCTCTTCAACTGCTTTCGAGGAGAAAGTTGGTCCACGGTCTTCCAACTATAGTATGACAGAAAGAGCATCAATGTTTGGCGTGCGAATTAGGAAAAATGAAGCGAGCATCTCATCACACAAAATAGATTGCATCTACTTCTCGTCCACTGGAATTACTTCACATGGACCTTTGCGGACCAATGCAAACGCAAAGTATTAATGGACGCAAGTATATTCTAGTCATTGTTAATGACTTATCTCGCTACACATGGACGAAGTTCCTCCGAACTAAAGATGAGACATGAGACTTGATAATTAATTGCGTGAACACTACTCAGAATTGCTGCAACGAACCATCCAAGTCATCCGAACGGACAATGGCACTGAGTTCAAGAACAAGTATCTCAGTAAATTTTATCAGAAACTTGGTATTAGTCGCAATTCTCAGCCGCTAAGACTCCTCAACAGAACGGGGTTGTTGAAAGGAAAAATAGGACTCTAGTGGAGGCTGCCCGTACAATGCTGATCCATTCCGGCCTCCCACACTTCCTTTGGGCTGAAGCAGTAAATACCGCCTGTTTCACTCAGAACAGGACGTTGGTTCACAAGAACTTCAATTAGACTCTGTACGAAATAATAAACGAGCGAGTACCCAATATTTCCTTCTTCAAGGTCTTCGGGTGCAAGTGCATTGTGGCGAACAACAGAGAGCAACGCGCTAAGTTCGACCCTAAAGCATTCGAAGGCACATTCGTCGGGTATTCATCAACGTCCAAAGCGTACCGAGTCTACATCAAGTCTTACCAATCAATCAAAGAAAGCTGCAACGTCACTTTCCACGAAGTGGCAGAAATGGCTCCTGCACATCTCAGTTCAGGACCCGTACCAAACCCGATGGCTTCTGAATACGACAGTTCAAAACCCGTTTACACTGGTATGTTGGCACAAAACCAACAGAAGATGGCAACAACTCAGGACTCAACATCGGAAGAAGCTCTGAGACTTGCGTTGGAGGACTTGGACTCTCTCTTTGAGCCTGTATATAGGCCATGCACTATTCCTGATGCACCATTAGTGGATCCCCCACTCGACAAGGCTGGCGTACCAAGCTCTTCACATGTCCCTACCTCACCCGATTCATAAGTACCACAGATCACTGAAGAACCTCCAACAGTCAATGAGGAAGTCTCTTCAGCATCACCAAATTCAAGTGCAGAATCTGACTTACCTCAACCTCATGAAAAATCTGAAATCATTCGAAATCTCAGTTCACAAATAGCCGATGCGTCGAGTTCTACACTACCACATGAGCGAAAGTGGACTCGAGCACATACGGTTGATCAGATTATTGGTGATCTTCGAGTGGAGTACGGACAACCAAGGTAACAGACACACTAAAGGACCCGGATTGGATACTAGCAATGCAAGATGAGATCAACCAATTCGAGCGTCTTCAAGTGTGGACCTTAGTACGCCGTCCGTATGGAAAAACAATCATCGGGACGAAATGGGTATTTAAGAACAAGAAGAATGAAGATGGCGAAGTGATTAGGAATAAAGCGAGATTGGTTGTGAAGGGCTATAATCACCAGGAAGGAATTGATTACGACGAGACATATGCTCCTGTTGCCGGATCGAAGCCATTCGTCTCTTCCTGACTTTTGCGGCTCATAAAGACTTCAAAGTATACCAAATGGATGTTAAGACCGTCTTATGGCGTGTTAAAAGAAGAAGTCTACGTCGGTCAGCCAGAAGGCTTTGTGGATCAAGAACATCCCGATCACGTCTATCGATTGGACAAAGCTCTCTACGGACTAAAACAAGCCCCACGTGCTTGGTATGACGTCTTGAGCGATTTCCTCGTAAAATCTGGATTTATCCGAGGAACGATCGATACGACTCTCTTCATAAAATGGCAAGACAATGATTTGATGGTTGTCCAAGTTTATGTAGACGACATCATCTTCGGATCAACTAACCCACGGCTTTGCAAGAGATTCGGAGATCTGATGAAGAGCAAATTTGAAATGAGTCACATGGGAGAGATGCAGTTCTTCTTAGGACTTCAAGTCAGGCAGCTCGATGGTGGAATATTCATCAGCCAGACAAAATACATCAAGGACATCTTGAAGAAATTCCACCAAGATCAGAGCAAGCCTATAAGCACTCCCATGTCCACAAGCTGCAAGCTAAATGCCGACCCCTCTGGAAAAGCGGTCGACATCACATTACATCACAGCATCATCGGTTATCATGTTTGCCACATGTCTATGTGCTCGTTTCCAAGCCGACCCCAAAGAATCTCACATGCTTGTGGTCAAGCGGATTCTTCGCTATCTAAAGGGCACCTTGACCTTAGGTTTATGGTACCCTAAAGGCATACATTTCAAATTGATTGGCTACACTGACGCTGATTATGCAGGTTGCCGAATGGACAGGAAAAGCACATTCGGTGGCTCTCAATTTTTAGGCAAAAAATTAGTCTGCTGGTCTGTGGCGACCCTACTTTTCTAATTAGGATTAGTGGCGGATTTCCGAAATGTAAGCCGCAGAAGGCCCTCTAATTAAAACTTTTTCCTAAAATAATATACATTACTATAAAAGTCTGTCTACATTGTCATCTCTGTACACGGGCCGAAGCCCCAAAATGACAAAAGAACAAAAAGCCCTAACGCCGCTCCACAGGTCTTCATCTATGTACCGCACCGCCCTCAAAAGTCCATGGAGCACCGCCACCAGCCGCCTCAGTCTTGACGCGTATCAGCGTCAGACTCAGTACCTACAACACGTAAACACTGAGCAATTTGCCCAGTAGGTGAATAAAATGCATGTATGCAAGTGTGCACTCAACCCCAATCCCAATATCTCACAACATGATATAATGCACACTCTTCTTTTCCCACGTTCATATTTCACACAACACAGGGCCCTAGGTTAGGCTCTACACCTTCGCGCGCAATAGACTACTGGGAGGCCACTCCCAAGTCTCGCGGCAGCCTACCCTGGTAGTGCACTGGACGATCACGCCAATGGCCTCCTACCGGGTCGCTCCGCACCAAAAGCATACACTGATAGTGCACTGGATGATCACGCCAATGGCCTCCTATCAGGTCGCACCAAAACCTCATCCGGCGGTATGCACCTCGGGACGGTCATGCCCGAGTAGGCAGATCGATCACGCCAGTCTCCGCCAGGTGCCCAGTGAGCCCAACCTCGACTCCTCTAGGAGTCACAAATCACAAGCATCTCATTCTACCCCGTACTCAATATCTCATATCACTACCGTCTCACTACGGTAAAACCATCTCTCTCCCTGACGTGATATGCACGTGCCATGCATATACAAGAAAACTCATATAACATGATTTATATTAAACGTATATAGAACAGGTAAAGCACATAGATCATGTAAGTCACGTAAATCATCGAATCACATGGAAACACATAAATTCGCGTTTGTGTTTACGTATCGTAGATGGATGATCCACCTACCTGTCCTCCCGCTATAGTCAAATACGAACCCTGGTGGAATCTCTAAAGGTCGATCCTCTTAATAAATAAAGGTTATCAGCGTACGTACTAATTCTAAAATTATACTGGTCTAAAATGACTAACTTTTGATATTGAATTTAATAGGTCAACCGTCAACCATACTAATTCTTGAATCGCCCGATCACATAGAAAATTTAACTCATGTAACGCGACAAATTTTCACAATCGACCGAAACTCATCATGCTGATTTAAAATATTTAAGGCCTGCAATTACTCAAAATCGTCCGATCGCCTAAGTTCCCAATTCGCCCGAAGTTACAAAGGAACCGGCTACCCAAATCGTCTGAGTTTCTAAAAGGGTTTGATTTAAATCGCCCGATACTAATATGAAATTAAATCGCTCCAAGTTCAAAAATAATAATTCAAAGTTCTTAAGAACAATTTTCATATATTATTAAGATCAGTTTCGAAAATCATTCCTAACACAGAAAATCGTACACTCTAAATACAATTTCTAGGAAACACAATAATTTCTTAAGAATATTATATGCTTCAACATCATTAATATTCCATACATATAAACCTAAACAGCAAATGAGGGTTTTCTATACATGATGAC
Source organism: Craterostigma plantagineum (assembly GCA_027422505.1). Taxonomy (NCBI): domain Eukaryota; kingdom Viridiplantae; phylum Streptophyta; class Magnoliopsida; order Lamiales; family Linderniaceae; genus Craterostigma; species Craterostigma plantagineum. Next base: position 22,542 of record JAPQWV010000919.1, read on the forward strand.
CTTCGAAAACCTCCTACACTCATTACCTAATGGATTATACCATATTGAAAACTACACACAATCGAAAATAAGGTCAGGCACTAAACCCTTACTAAACGACATACCCTAAAGTGTTGCAACAAATGTTCTGAAGCCAAAACTTCATATATACCCCACAAAACAATACTTATTATAGTTATACCATAAACGAGCGACTTTATCCCTATCATATTACTCACGGAAACTTCCCAGAACTTATTCTCATCACATATTAAAGCCACGTAAAGTATTTAAACGTCAAAACACCTTAAGCATAATTGAAGCTATATATTATTGATGAAACTTTTCTCACCTCACTTTGAAACTCGGATATAGGTTTGTTTAAGCTCTTAAGTTGTCTCAAGTTTACTTGCTCCTACTCAAGTTTTTTTCTTAGTTATCGTTGCCTCCCTTTTTTTATTTTAAGTCATAAAGATATCTTTCTATAATATACGTGTTGTGTATATCTATATATACGTAGGTGTTATTCATGTTACCTTAAGGTAAAGAAAAGTCCATTAGTCATACTTAATAATAACCTAGATGGCCACCACGTGTATATATATGCTTAATAAGTTCTTCCATGGATTATTATATATATGTGGAGACAAGACCTATCAACGTATATATAAATATAATGTAGACCACGAAAACTTCCTAACCTTTGATTTGGTGGGTGAACTTATTATATGTATGTATACATGGGTTATATCTACTCCACATAAATTAAACGTTATGATATTATTATGGGCCAAGAAAAGCTTTCCTTTTCATGATCTTAATTACGATGTAGATTAGATAAATATTAAGTTTTTCAGTTGGTGAGACAAGTTGGTGACTCATTTTCCTAAGAGCTAAGCAAAGTCATTATTCGAGTTATCTTCGACAACTTCGGCCAAATTGTCGAAAACTAAGTATAGCCCACTGAAATTATTCCTCATATCATCCTTAGGTATTTCTTTATAAAGATAGCTTTCACCCCAATGTTAATAGGGTGAGCAAACACCTATCTGGCTTCCCCTCCTAATTAAGAAATGTCTTAATATTATTTCTAAATCATTTGGCCCAAGATGAGAACCTTCTTGGGCCATATTATTTTCGCACCTACTAATTATTAAATTTATATTATGTTGGCTGAACTAAGGTTAGATAATATTTGGGCCAGTTCGAATATTTTTCAGGGATTATTATATTATTTTAGTTTCATCCAAACTTTTGTTCATAAATATTTCTTAGGAATTTTTATTCCTAACATTTTCTTCGATAATATTCTTGGAATTTCCTATCGTAATCCCACTTTAAAGGTTTGTGGGTATTACATGGTCATCTAAGAAGCAGACTGCGTTTCGACATCGACGGCCGATGCAGAATACGTCGCAGCCGCCAGCTGTTGCTCGCAAATGCTATGGATGCGGACTCAGCTTCACGATTATGGGTACAATCTAAATAATATACCCATTTATAGCGATAGCCAAAGTGCCATTGCGATTACGTGTAATCCTGTTCACCACTCACGCACAAAACTGATAGACATACGATATCACTTCATCAAAGATCACGTAGAAAAAGGCACCATTGACATGTATTTTGTGAACACGGAATATCAACTAGTTGACATTTTCACCAAGGCATTGGATGAAAAATGGTTCCAATTCCTTGTCGGAAAACTAGGCATGTTGAACCTTCCGTGATTTGTGCATTATGTGATCCTACGTGCTTTTACATGTTCTATGCTATGTGTTTTCTATACTTTAATGCTATATCATACGTGACATATTTCATTTTAATAAAAATAATAGAAAAATACTTTGAAAATACAAAAATATTATACATGTAAGTTTAATATTAGGGGAATGACGATCTTTAGGATGCTCGATCTAAAGTCACGTATGAATTTCCCTGACATGCGACTGATTAATTGCTTCATTTTGTCAATTTTAAACTCGCATTGTCTAAAAGTTCTTCCATAGACTCCACTAGACACAAAGCCACTTTATATGAGTGAGATTTCTAGCCTTCTTTATTTTCTTTCTACGGATCTATCCTGGAGCGAGTCACACAGTCCTTGCTTGTCTTAACTCGTGATTCATGGCCTCATACTCACCTTGCGATAGAACGTTAAGAAGATGATTAGGGCACTTGGGAAATACCTCACTCGGCCAAATACGAAATTTCATTCCTTTAACATAGCCTTCAGTCATCCACTTTGAGCCTTCTCCAAATTCCTTTTCTTTATTTGTAAACCCTTTGAGCCTTCAACCGACAATATAAGAAGGAATGTTCAATCAAGAAAAGGAGGGGGAGAAAATGGGACGAAAAAAAAAAAGATGACAAAAGAAGGTGGAAAACGCGCACGAGAAATGCTCAACGCACAAAGAAAAACAAATCAAAAGAACCTGCCTCTCAAAATATTTAGGAAGAAGGGCATGAAGGGCATGGATCTTGCTGTGAACTTCTCCATCGATAATCTCGTGCACTCGTCAAAACGGCTGGACAGAGGAGTACCACGAAGTGAACTTCTCCAACGATAATCCGATCTTATATCGAGACAACGAGAAGAGGAGCACGGCCTTGAGTTCGAATTCCATAACCGTGAACTTCTTCAAATTGATAATCTCTGAAAACCTCTTTAGGAATTAAGAGAAAAGGAGCACGGTATCGGCCCAAGAACCAACGAGAAGAACTTCCCCTTAGATAATCTCTCAGCCTCGTAGAGAAGCGGAGCTTCAGCTTGAGCAAGTGCGGAAAATTTTCAAAAGATAAAAGGATGAAAATGACAAGAGGACGAAAGAGAAAAATGTCGTAGTAAAGGAGAACGACGAAGGAATGGAAGGCGACGTTAAGCTCACTTTTCCCAAAAAGTTCCATTCCCTTCTGAGTCATAACCAAGTTAGAGCCTTCAAAATCCCTTTAATTCCAAAACGAAGATCTCTCGCTCGGTGAAATAATTTAAAGCGCCTCGATCACAGGTAAATTGACTTAATATGACTTGTGTTGACTTGAGTGATATAAATATAAAAAATCCCTAGTCAAAATAAATGAGTGCTAAAGCGAACCTAGTGAGTTGTCGAAATGGACCCTACTTTGAACCTAAGACTCTAGTTTGCTGACGAGACTTGACGGCATAAAATCTTTCAAGTGTCTTGTGAAATCTTTAGGCGTGACAATGATCGAAGCAAAATAATCTGACCCGATACTACTAATAAAATTAATATATACATATATAAATAAAAATAATAATAATAAATAATAAATAAAAAAGATAAAAAGATTTTCAAATCGCACATTTTTATGCAATATTAACTTGCATTTATACGGAATTGATTAAATGCGATATGTTGTTCATGCTCATACCCTCGTGCGAAAATATAGATACATGTTTAGGGGACCATGTATCTAGGCTAATCGTGATAATTCGCATGGTCTTACTAATTGTTACTTAGATTGATTTATATAATTGATTGATAAATCAATTGAGGTGCACCATTTGAGGGGGGGCATTTACAAAATTTATACCTTAGGCTTCAAATGTTTTTGATGATTTTTCTCTAAGTGTTGCAGAAATTTCAATTTGATTTTCCGTATACAACGCACTTCTGAGAAGGACCTTACGAATCGTCGCGGGAGCTTACGGTATTGGTTTTCAAAGACAGGGGAAGTCAAACTAGTACAATTGCTTCCAAATTAACTCTAACTTTCTCGACATCTTTGCTCTAAGTCTCGAAGATTTACAGAATTTGAAGATGGAGCCAGATGTCACCAACCTGAATTACAGGGAGTTAATTGCATTTATTTTCATACGTAGGGGGAGCAATTATGTGGCCTTTACTTGAACTTAGGGTTAATCTGAAAACTTAGAAAATTTACCATCGAAAAATTCGGATGAATTTTGTAATTTTCATTCGGAGCTTCTCGAGCGAAAATTGATTTGGGACCAAGCAGTAATTTTCGCTTTCGTATTGACTAGTGATGAGACTACTTTCAAATGATGAAGATGTGCTCGGGATTCGAATCCCGCTAGGTATTATCGACTAAGACAATGAAATATCATTTCTACGTGTTTAAGACTAAGTCGCAGTAATTTCCCACCCGTTCACAAATTTGTTGTCGCCCTAAATGCTCACGGGGATCTAAAATTTAATAATTACTAAAGGCGATGATCGAGTATTTGCTTTCTCCCTATACTCGAATCATATCTTCTACGAATGGCCTAATCGTTATTTAGCTGTCGCCCTAACGATTTTCCAAACATTCACTTTAACACATAGACATATTAAAGCGAAGAAGCAAATTTCATAGATAGAAAAATAGTCTAAACACACGAGTCACGATAAACATATATCACGAATTAACCTAGCGTTCATCTACTGCCAAACACATAAGGGAATTAGCTACTCATAATTGATGGGAAACGACGAAGGAAATAAGGAACGAGGAGGACATGATCTTGATGTACTGATGATCTGGAATGGTAGCATGGATGAATCTTCGTCTTCGTTCAATTCGGCGTGTTGCGTCGTTGATCCGTCTCTTGCGCGTCTTGAGGGGAATTCTCCGTTCTTGGCGTCTCTATTTCGTCCTTGATGTGTTAGGGTTATGATATGAGAGGTGTCTCTCTTTTTTGAATCGGATTCGAGCCTTTATACTGAAATGTGCTACGGTCACAGCCTGGGACATGGGCCTTCACGGCCGTGACCATCATCGATTAGCTTCGCGTTGCTTTCTACCATGTGTCACGGCCAAGTGCATGACATGTCACGGTCGTGACTAACTTTGATCCAGCTCTCTGTCCAGTGTCACGGACTCTTGTATGAGGCGTCACGGCCGTGACGATCTTCTATTTGGAACTCCTATCTCTCTGCCCGACGTCACGGCCACATGCAATAGAAGTCACGGCCGTGACTATCTCTTCGTTTGGCCTCTGCCCCTTGTCACGGCCTCGTGCACTGAGTGTCACGGCCGTACTCACCAGTTTTCGTCATACTCGCTCAGTTTTGTTTTGTTTTCTCTCCTTTTCGCTCGAAACTCGTCTTAAGGCCTTCCAATACCAAAATAAGTAGAAATAGAGTGAATAAGTGCATAAGATGACTACGAAAACTCTATTATGAGCCAATTAAATACTATGATAAACGTATTGAAATACGTTTATCAAACCTCCCCACACTTAAGCATTTGCTTGTCCTCAAGTAAATTAGAAGTTAGAGAGGGCATCGAATCAAGATGACGGCACAATTGTTCGCAATTTATCATCAAAGCTAGAAAGCACGAAATGGAATCAAGCAAACAATCATGGACATCACACTAATGACCTGCACCTGTCGACCTAAACTTCTTTGGCACTGCCAATCGAGACTCTTACCTCACAGGGATTCGCTCAATATCACTCAGTGTATAGGCTAGCATATAGTGAATCTCTCAAATAGTGCACTAGTCCAACCCCTACCGTAAGCTTGCAAGCTAATCGCATCTCTACTACTTAAAGTGGCAAGCATAAATCTGAGGGTCTTTTCGGGTGGAAACGGGTCAACTAATAATTTAGTGACAAGCATAAATACTGAACACGTAATCTTAAAGCAGGATACGAAAAAATCAAAGAATATAGCATGATCAAACTGACAGTCACATGCCCCAACATAAGACTCGGTATTCTCGCTCTGAAATCCTAGACTTTTTTGCCCGACCCTCTCGACTCAGTTCCCTTTCATTTTCTGCCCTTTCACCTTAGTTACGCTCTAACTTTGTGCACTGCCCTTATTCCCTAAACATCAAGGTTTGGTTTTTGTCGCAAAGAATGCATCGTCACATCGAATGCCATGTACCTAGGGATACTTATTACCAAAACAAATATCTTGCGAAAGGATTATGGGCAGGCTTCAAGGGATCGGGTCATTTCAGAAAACGGTCAAGTAGGGTCGAGTCATTTCACGAATAGCAGAGTAGAACATTAAATCAGACGTTGAATCAGTAGCCCTCAAGTTCGACTTCTGCTATATTCTAACCAACTCAGGTTCAGATAATCTCTGGAGGCTTATTCGGGTCAGTGACTTTTATGATTTACGAGGTAAGCAAACGAGTGGGCTCAGACTCAAAGTGGCTAACTAATGGGATTAGTCATGGTAGGGAAATTTGGCCCTGCACTTAATTCCTAATGCCCTCATCATTTTCACACTAACGCACCAAAACAGTTTCACTACGTATCAGACAGGCAAGTTCGAGAGAGATATAGACTGGGCACGTCACACAACCAAGAAAAATTAGCATAAGCTCGTCAGGCTCGAACTCTCACAACGTAAAAGGTTATGTGTACGAATCTCTCAAAACAGTGCTATATCTATTCAGGCAGACACGATTCAATCAATCATGCATATCCTAATTGCTCACAAGATTTCATAAAAATGCAGACCAACTTGAGTCAATCGCAAACAATCATGCCTGAGTTCAATAATTCAAGACTTTCTAACAAAATTTATAGCTCATGGCCACGTCATAAAAAAGTTTTCGTAAATTCTCAACCTAGTTTCCCCTCTCCACACTTAAGACGTATGTTGTACTCAACGTAAAAATTGAATAACGAGAAGGAAATGAAGGTTTAAGAGAACTCCTGACGAAAGATTGACGTGGTCGTGTCTGAACACATGACGGTCGTTGTGTCGTAACTCGTTATGCGTATCCTGGCCTTACTAAAGGAAAAATTAAACGAAGAAGGAAAATAGTCATAAATAATAATCATAGACATAGTTATAAAAATCACCGTTATAACAAAATAAAAGTAGCACAAACGACTACTGGAGCAACGAAATGTCTAAGGAAAGAAAAGAAAGGTAGAGAAAAGGGAAATATCACTAAGGGGGTGGTGGTGGCAGCCAGGGTGTCCTCAGGCGAAAGAAGGCCACCGACTGTTGCTAAGCTTAACCGCGACGTCCATTGCTTGAAGGGCCTGTTTATAGCGCACTTGCTCCTCGCGGTATTGGCGGTGGGCTTCCTTGTTCCTGCGCTCGTACTCTTCCTATCGGCGACGAGTCTCTTCGTTATAGCTCCGGGACTCTGCGTCGCATTGCAGCGTGTCGGCGTTCATGCGCATCATCTTCTAGCACAGTGCTTCGAAGTCCACTCTCGACGCGTATGGGGCGACGCCAGATGACTCGCCCTGGTGGTATCATAAAGAATAAGAAGGCCCGGCGGCCGTGTCTGTCTCCACCGGGTAAGGACCCTCGATGTAGAGCTGGTCGGCGAGGACGCTGACGTGGTCCATCTGGCCACGATACATCTCGCCAGATGTACACCTTGTTCGCGCGAGTCCACATGGGCACTTTTATGAGCATCTTCATCTTTATCAACATTTCCTCGTTTAGGGGGTTGCGCCCGCCGACTACCTCCATCTCGGGTGTGTTCTCTGGCCACGGTCGGAGTCCTCGGACGACTTTGGTGATGAGTGCTCCCACGGCGATCTTGCCATGGCTTCGTACTTCCGCATGAGCCCCGAAGGCGTGAGCCAGCGCCATTCCCAAGTGGACCCGTTCGCCTCGCTGCGGCTTGGGCTAGGTAAAAGAGATCACGGAGGGTGATTGCTCCGTGCGAGTCGCCCTTCATTGTGAGCGAGGTCGTCAGGAGGCGGTGGATTTAGTGCAGTCCTGGGCTCCTGAGCGCAAACGCCTTCGAAGTCTTCGCGCTGAATTCTGGCTCGCCTGGTCGTGCGATGTCAGCCCAGCAAGCCTGTGGACCTCTCGGTTGCTGAAGGTAGTCCTTGTAGTGCAGGTCCGAGAATGGTCCGTCATGGCCCAAAAATGGTACTGGTACTCCAAGTGCATGGCAAAAGTCGTCGACCGTCACTATATGCTCTTCGTTGAATGCCCGGAAAGTGACTTTGTTGACGCCATTTTCCTAGTGGGAGAAGGTGGAAAGGAACTCCAAGAGTTCCTTATACGCCGGTTCGTCGATGTTGAAGTGGCTCATCCACTGAGTGAAAGGTACTGCGTGACTTGCTGGTCGATGTGGTGCTTCGCCAGCGCGTCGTGGTTGATCTGGTCCATGGGGATGAACTCCATGGCCTTCAGCCTGTTATACCGGGCCGTCTGAGTGTCATCGCTAAACTGTTGCATAGTAGCTAGTAGTGTCGGCGGGCGAGCGCGAGGCGGCGTCACGTTGAGCGGTGGTGCGGCTTCGACCCATAGTACCCAGAAAACGTATATGAGTAAAAAGAAAATATAACAAATAAATTCAAAGCAGCTCAAGTCGATCAAAGTAGCGACAAAATTCACCATTCCTTAATAAGAACATAAGAACACTTCAATGCGACATTTTGTCGAACATGTTGTGGGCAAGTTAAACTAGGCATTTGAAGCTCAACAATTGACAAGCTACGCACAATCCTATACTGCAAACGATGAAGCAACTGCAAATAAATCACAGAAAGTACCAAATATTGCCACCAATTTCAAAAAATCCCCAATTTTTGAAATTAGGGTTCCTCGTAGCAGAATGTGAAATTCAACGTCGAATTTAGTTAATTGAGCAAACCCAAAGTGATAGTAACACGTACCGGACATAAAAAAGCATATTGATCACCAAGGAATATCAAATTCGACGAGATCCCCAATTTGGAATGAGTTAGGGTTGGAAGAAAAATTTCATACATTTCGATTTTACCTTTACAACTTGAGAAACTGTGGTTTCACCGGAGGTGGGCGCGGTGGTTGTGGCGCGAGAGAGAGAGAGAGGGAGAGAGATAGAGAAAAGAGAAGGAAGAGATTTTTATTTTTAATTTTTTTTAAAACCCGTAAGCGTCACGGCTGTGAAGCGTTAGCTTCTGACCGTGACAAGAGGCAGTGCGTGCCTCTGGGTTATGTCACGGCCGTGAAGCCTATACTTCTGGTCGTGACGCTAGGCAGAACATCGTTACGCTCGCGCTCGCTTTCACGGTCGTGATGGCTTAAGCCTTTGGCCGTGACAATGGACAGTGTGCAAAGATAGGGACATCACGGCCATGATGGCTTAAGCCATTGGCCGTGACAGGGGACAGTGTTTGAAAGTTGGGATGTCACGGCCGTGAGTCCTTAAGGGCAAGGCCGTGACCACCTTTTTTTATTGTTCTTACTAAGCTAATGTCTAAAACATAAACGAAAATACCTGGGTTGCCTCCCAAGAAGCGCTTACTTTACCGTCTTCAGCCGGACGTCTTTTCGTTTGCTCAAGTCTGGAAGTCCAGGTATAGCACTTCTTTCTCGCTCACGTCTTTCTTGCCTGCGTGATAGTACTTCAACCTGTGGCCGTTCACCTTGAAAGTACCCTGCTCCATACCTGAAATCTCAACAGTACCATAAGAGAAAACACGGGTAACAATGAACGGTCCCGACCAACGTGATCTAAGTTTGTCGGGAAAGAGCCTAAGTCGATAATTAAAGAGGAGGACTTGGTCCGCTTCCTGAAACTCTCGTCTTTGCCTAATTTTCTTGTCATGGTAAGCTTATGAGCGTTCCTTGTACATTCGAGCATTATCATAAGTGGATATCCGCCACTCATCTTACTCATTGATTTTGAGTTGCCGCTTTCCGCCGGCGTCTCCTAAATCAAAATTCAAGGACTTGATCGACCAATAGGCCTTATGCTCAATTTCTACGGGGAGGTGGCACGCCTTCCCATAGACCACTATACGGTGTAGTGCCTATGGGTGTCTTATATGCAGTTCTATAAGCCCAAAGTGCATCATTCAACTTATTTGCCCACTCCTTACGATTCCCTTCTATGGTCTTTTCTAAGATGCGTTTCGGTTCACGATTTACTACCTCGACTTGACTGCTAGCTTGGGAGTGGTACGGGGTGGATAGGCTGTGTCTAACACCGTAACGTTCTAACGTGCGTACAAATTAGGTGTTACAGAAATGTGTCCCCCTATCGCTAATAATGCATCTAGGTGCCCCAAAGCGTGAAAACAGTGCACGTAAAAATCTAACGACTACCCTAGCGTCGTTCGTGGGTAAGGCTTGCGCCTCGGCCCACTTGGACACATAATCGACAGCAACTAGAATGTACTTATTATTATACGAGCTGGGAAATGGACACATGAAATTTATACCCCATACGTCAAATATCTCACAAACTAAAATAAAGTTCTGGGGCATTTCGTCGCATTTCGAGAGATTACCTGTGCGCTGACACTGATCACAAGTGTCAACGTGCCTTTGGACGTCCTTGAAAATCGTGGGCCAGTAGAATCCGCTTTCCAACACCTTCTAAGTGGTTCTGTTGGCTGCATAATGCCCTCTGGTCGGTCCGTTGTGGCAGTGCCTAAGGATCTGTGTCGTCTCTAGGAAGGAGACGCATCAACGTATCACCTGGTCCGCGCATTGCCTGAAAAGATACGGGTCTTCCCAAAAGTAATACCTCAAGTCAGAAAAGAATTTCTTCTTTTGCTGACTAGTGTACTCCTTTGGTAGTACCCTTGCAACAAGATAGTTAGCGAAATCTGCAAACCACGGGGTATCGTCACTTACCACTTGTATCGAGTACAGGTGCTCGTCTGGGAATTTGTCTTGTATAGCCCTCCCGTCCTTGTGGTAAATTTCGGACTCCTCTAGTCGAGAGAGGTGGTCCGCTGCTAGATTCTCTGCACCCTTGTTGTTTCGGATCTCTATATCGAATTCTTGAAGGAGCAGGATCCATCGAATCAGCCGAGGCTTGGCATCCGGCTTCGCTAATAAATACTTAAGAGCAGAGTGTTCAGTAAAAACAATAACTTTTAATAGGATAAGATATGTCCTGAATTTATCAAAGGCGAACACGACGGCTAACAGCTCCTTTTCAGTGGTCGTCTAATTGGCCTGGGTCACGTCTAGCATTTTGCTCGCGTAGTAGATCGGTCTAAAGTGATTGTCCTTCCGCTGCCCTAACACTGCTCCAACTGGATAATCACTAGCATCGCACATTACCTCAAAGGGTAACCCCCAATCGGGGGTGACCATAATAGGTATTGCGAGTAGTCGTGGGTACTTGCTTGTTAATGATCTCGACGGAGTCTTATCGAAGCGCTTGTGAACTACCGTCCTGTTCTGAGTGAAACAAGCGGTATTTACTGCTTCAGCCCAAAGGAAGTGTGGGAGACTGGAGTGAATCAGCATCTTACATGCGGCTTCCACTAGAGTTCTGTTCTTCCTTTCAACGACCCCATTCTGTTGAGGCGACTTTGCGGCTGAGAATTGCTGTCTAATCCAAGTGAAGTCACTGAGATATTTGTTGTTGAACTCAGTTCCATTGTCTGTTTGGATGATTGAATAGTCTGCTGTAGTAAATTCGAGTAGATTTCACGAAATTGATAATCAAGTCCCCCGTCTCATCCTTAGTTCGGAGGAACTTTGTCCATGTGTAGCGAGAGAAATCATCAACGATAACCAGCACATACTTTCGTCCATTGATACTCTGTGTCTGCATCTGTCCACAGAGGTCCATGTGTAGCAATTCCAAAGGACGTGAAGTAAAAGCAACCAGTTTAACATGATGAGACGCTCGCTTTATTTTTCCTAGTTGACAAGCCGAACACTGATGCTCTTTCTGAAGTACTATAGTTGGAAGACCGTGAACCAACCTTTTTGTTGAAAGACGTTGAAGAGCTTTAATGTTGAGATGAGACATGCGTTGATGCCATAAGTTGTTCCTCTTAATTACAGTCTGGAGATGAGGCAAATAGCTGTCGAGGGCCGCACGGAAGTCACGTTGATCGTGTAAAGGTTTGATTTCCGAAGTCCTTGGAGTTCCTTGTCCTGACTGTCCAATATTCTGCACCGATCAGTACGAAAGACCACCTGGAATCCTTTATCATAGAACTGGCCTATGCGGAACAAGCTATGGCGGAGACCTTCGACATAGGAGACATCCTTTATCATCAGATTTTCCAGAATTATATCTCCGAAGCCGAGAATCGGAGCCGAGTCATTGTTCCCAAATCTGACTTTACCATTTGGTCGGTCTTGGTATTTGCTCAGCAGCTCTTGATTTCTCGTCATGTGTGTGGAGCTACCAGAGTCGAGGTTCCACACAAGATGGATCTACAACATCACATTAGAGAGCTTTAGGTACCAACTTGTAAATGGATCTTCTCATATTAGTAGATATAGATATTGGTTCAGATATGGTTCCTAAGTGCTAGTAGGAGTTTTAATGTCAAGACCCGCTATCCTCGCTACCTATTCTAACGTTATCCTATGTGCCTAACGATGATTTGTTTGAAGGGCATGCAGAAGTGCGTATGAAATTTTTTTCTTTTTTCCATTTATGTAATGGAACATCGTTCTTTACATGTCAAAAGAATGCTTCCAATTCCTAATTACATGCCAAAACCTAACTACACGGAAGTGTATATTTGCACAGCAAAAGAAATCCGATGTGCCCGACCTCACAGGTCGTCATCCATGCACACACTCCCACCCCAAAAGCTGCTGGAAGCGTCAAAAGATTGCTTGCCACCTAAGCGATCACGTACCGTGGTCGCTCGCACCTACAACACAGAACGTAAGGGGTGAGCGATATTCTCAGTAAGAAAAAATCATGCATGACGTGCACGTGATAAGATCCCCCGTAAAGGCAATCCACGCCAATGCATCTTACGTCTCATAGATTAACTTAATCTCATATCTTTTATCTTAGGGCCCTTGGCAGACGTTTTCCCAGGCGTACACCGTAAAGAGTTCTAATCCATCCACGGGCATCAGCCCAAAGTATGAGGGCATTAACCCAACCATACTAAAGCATGAGGGCATCAACCCAACCACGCTAATTAGGGATATAAGGGCATCAACCCAACCACGAGGGCATCAACCCACCATGGTAATCCCCCGACGCATCAATGTCGTTCGTATACTGGCGACGCATCAACGTCGCCGACGGCGCATCAATGCCGTCTCGGTGCCCCGTAAGCCGCACCTTACTTAACTTATAACTTGATTGCTTACCTCGGCAATTATTTTTCGCTATTTGCGACGTAATCATGCGTGCTCATCTTTTATTACCCCCAAGTTTTTCGTGCATGCTCGTGCATATGCAAAAGGCATTAATGCCATGATGCTTACCAAAGTCATGAAATCATATCATACAAATTCACATAAGCACATAAGCACCTCATCACGTAATCACATAAGTTAGGCACATACACACATGTTATGTGTTGTAGTTGGATTTCCACTTACCTGGCGTCCGTAGATTTGCTATTGTCGGTTTGATGAAATCCCTAAGCTTTGACCTTAAGCACAAAATAATGGTATTAGTACCTTATCTAGTTTGCTTGACCATCTAGTTTCCTAGTCTATAATACTTCGAACTAATTTTCGACTTATGACTCGAGACACTTGTATAACCCGTAAATTTTACCTGACTCTTGAATTAACTTAGCCTCATATGATCAGCGAACTTATATAGCTCACTAAATCCCTATTGACTCGTGAGGTTACTTCGCTATTTAGTTCGTGAAGTTTATAAAATTCGTCTATAAGCTATTTGCTAGCCGGTCTGGCGAATTTCCTAATCTTTCATCCTTTAAACATGAAAAGGCTATAAAGTCGGTCTATAAATTATATCAATTGACTACCTAAATTTTCGTTCCAAAATTCCACGAAAACGGCATATGCCTGTACTGAAAATGGACCCTGAAAAATATTGATAGGCTATTTATGATCGGGCATTGAAAGAGCCTATGCTCATTGGAATCAGAATATTTTTCTTATTCAGTGGTGTAAAAATGTTTTTCCTCAAAAACTGTTCAATTCGTGAAGTTACCCTAATTCGTCAGATTCGTTTCTATCTGGCGAATTTTAACATGATTCGCGAATCATCTACTCTCGCACTCGATTCGTGAATTGCTCGCTCAAGTTCGCCAAATAGGGTTTTCGCGGCTTCGATTCGCCAAACGTCGTGTGTTCGCCAAATGGATTCGCAAGACGTCGAGTTCGCCAAGCATCTGGGTTGCGATCTTTGGATTCGCCAATTCCGTGGGATTCGCAAAACTAATGGGTTCGCCAACCTCGACCAATTTGCGAAGTGGCATGACCCGCAAACTCTCACGGATTCGCGAAACTGGATTCGCGAAACACCAAGTTCACCATCTCTTTCAGTTTGCAGAATATCCCCGACCCTGAGTTCGTGATCTGGGTTCGCGAATCCTCACGCGGATTGGCCAAACTTCAACCGTTCAAGTTCGCGACCTGTTGAATCCCGTGATGTTCCAATTCGCGAAACTCCAAGCGGTGACCTAGTTTCGTGGTACGAGTTCGCGAACCATTCTCTAGTTCGTGAGCTTTGTATTTTACGAATCCAACCCCACAAAACACTTTCTAGTTCGCGAAATGTTAACTTTAAAGATAAAAAAGGGCTATTTTCCAGAATTCGTTGAAGGCCGATTCGAACATCTTAAACCCTAAAATTCGAGCTCAATAAAATGCCAACCTAGACTTTTTTCTATTGTCTAAAATTCCCCAAATCATGTTAATCTAGGCTTAAAACACCAAATCAAGGCAAAAAGTGTACTTCTGAGGATTAAAATTGCCCGAGCCCTATCATCTGCTATTCCCATTCGTTTAATCCCTAAAGTATACGAAGTTCTTGGATATGATGTAATCATGACAGTTAAAGAGCGAAACCTAGTTCGAGCTTGTGTGGCTTTCAACTCGCCTTCTCCTTCCTCTGTTGCTTGGATTTTTCGTCAGTGGCTTTGCTATGGAGTTCGTGGACTTGAAAGAGTTTTTAGGTGGGATTTAAGTTCTTGAATCTTAAGTGACGAAAATATCCCTTAATTTATGGGGGGTTGTCTCTAAGATGGTTCTTCTAATGCTTTTGGGCCTAACTACCCATGCCTAGCCCAATTAATCATTTTAGTCCAACTAATATTCATGGTTTACCCTTAGCCCAAATTCTCCTTGGCCTAATTTTTTGAAAATCCCTAGAAAAGTTAGTAAGTCACATGGCCCAAATAATCTCACCAATTACTTAAGTCACATATTCACATAATTAATTAGTCACATAATCGTAAAATAAATGCACATGATAGACGTAGTCTCACGAGCACAAAAATTTATGCACGTAATTTCACAGTAACTTACGAGGCCGCTACATTTCAAGTCACTTTTATTTGCAGATTTATTTGGGGCCTTGCATTTAATGCTTTGGTAGGCTTGAGCGAAAAGACCTTATAAGGTGCTTGGGGGATTCGATCTTTACGGGATACCTTAGGTGAGAACAAGCTTAGCGCCATATGCTTTCTTAATGGCGGGATCCCTAAGTCTTCTAGAGGCTTAGAGCCGAAAGAAGTAGGCTGAAGAGACATAGAAGCGAAGAAAGTATTTAAATCTACATGTCCCGTATCTATTTTTATTCTAGACACTCTTGCCTTCGACTCCTTAGGCTCTGTCACTACGCTACCTGTAGACGTAGTGCATACAAGACTAGAAATAATATTTTTGGAAATATTATTCTTGGGTTTTGGTTTAGGAGAAGGCTTCTTTTCTTTCTTCACGCTTTTCAGAATGATGTTATCTTCTGAGGGATATGCGTGAGAAATAGTTTGTGAAATGAAGGAAGCTTTGAGATTGTCCATCTCTTTTAAGAACTATATCTTTTCAGTTTCAAAATTCTCTATTTCTTTTTTCTAAAGAGGCCCTTAACCCTCTATTTTCCTGACAATAGGGGGTATATAGAGAGAATTTTCAGAATGATGATTTGGCACTTCCTCCAATTTAGAACGATCTTAGGGAAGATAAATTGACTCAAAGCTCCAGCCCTTGGGAAGTTCCCTAGCTTTGTCACTTTGATTCAATTCGGTGCAAGTCCTTGGGCTGGTTCAAAAATATAGTCTGATCTGATTGATCCCTTTTTACAAGAAGATCTAATTTCTTAAGCTTGGAGTATAGTCTCTTACGTTCATCGGCTAAGAGAGCATAGTTGTTTTCTACCATTAGTTTGGCGGCCTTACAGGCATCTAGTTCTGTAGCTGGTTCACTAACTTTTCTATTGGATTTATCTAGTTGGGCTTCTAAGTTAGTGACCTTAGTAGCAGTATATGTTAACCTACAATTGATACTGGCTTTCTCGTTGAGGTTCCTAACCAGGCAATTGTAGTTATTCTCAAGCCTGTCTTCTAAATCTTTTACAATCGACATATGCTTCTCTAAGGGAATACACTTAGTCTCGCTAATAGTGGGACTCTTGGATAGTTCTTCTATTTTGACATTAGAGCTCCTAAGATCAGCTTCGAGACTAGCTATCCTTTCCTGAGACTTAGTTAATTTCTTCTTTGCTTCCTTTATGCTTTTCTGCTCACGTTTCATGTTAGTGTATGCTAGTTGATACGATTCTAACATGGTCAATAGTGTGGAAGGAGAGACTACCTCGTGTGATGGTTCGGATGCTTGGTCATCGTCCGTTTGATTTGGGATTTCGGCATCTGAGTTTTCGTCCAAGTGGGCCATGAGGGCTAGATTCTCCTCTTCAGAGCTTGACGTGTCTTCGAGCTAGTGGTCTTGTTCTGCCATCAGAGCTACCCCAGCTTCTTTCTGCTTTGTGAGTTGAAGCTTCTTGAAGTAGTAATTGGTGCCCCTCTTCTTTGCGAGAGTACACTCTCTGGCATAGTGAATTGGTTTGCCGCAGTTAAAGCACTTCTTTGGCTCTTTGGCGCTCTTGATTCCGGAGGTCTCAGGTGCACGTTCTTTGTTCTTTGAGCTTGAAGTCCGAAGTCGGTTGGCGGATGACGAGGACTTTCTTCTTGAAGTATTGCATACTCATCATTTTTCCTAGAGCCACCTGCTTTCCTAGCGCTTTCTTATTTGGCTCCACATCTGAGTCTGATTCATTTTCCGACTCTGAAGAAGAGGGAGGCCGAATGATCTTCTCTTTCCTTTTGCTAGGGCAACTGTGTCTTCGATCAGCTTGCCCTTTTGCTCCTTCTGAATCTCGCTTATGTCTTCCTCGTGCTCTGTGAGATTATCGAACATGGCGTGGGTGTCCAACTCCTCGAGATCTTTGTTTTGTCTTATCTGAGTGGATATCTTCTTCCATTCTGAGGGCAGAGAGGATAGAAATCTGATGCCTACTTCGTTCTTTGCTTCATTCGATGCAGTTCATCCCACATCCCTTCAGCCGTTGGAAGGCTGTCGATCTGTCGATAGATGTTGTTTGGGATGCCCTCAACCACCCCAACCACCCAACCCATATCAAGGAAGGCCCCAACAGAACATACCAACGTGCCCAAAATGTGCACGGCATTATCTGGTGTTTGCTTCTCCCAGAATGCAAATTGCTTCAAATGTGGCAAGAGAGGCCACTACTCTAAGGCCTGTCCAGAAAATGCATCTGGGAGTCAGTGAATCAAGCCAGACCGTAAACGGTGCCAGCCCGTGTGTACACGCTTGCGCCCGAAGAAGCGGAAAACAACCCGTCCGTGGTGGCAGGTACCCTCTTAGTCAATCAAACCCCGACATTCATTCTAGTAGACCCAGGAGCCACACATTCCTTTGCATCCACGGCTTATGTGGCGAGGCTCGGGGTTATTCCCAGCCAATCTAGGTGCGAATATAGTGTTACCATTCCGCATGGGACACCGCACGAACCAGCCTTAAGAAATAGCCCAGTAATACTTCATGATAGGACGCTCCAGGTTGACCTCATAGTCATCGCAATTAATGATTACGAAGTAATTATGGGGATGGACTGGCTTCCAAGTATGGAGCAGTCATCGACTACAACCGTAAGATAGTTACCTTCAACTTAGAAGAAGGTGAACCCTTGACATTTATGGGAACTCGCAACATCCCCAAAATCTCTTGATAAAGGCACAACGCCTAATCAGGACACGACGCGAAGCATACCTGTCTTCGCAATAACCTCAGAAGAACGATCATGTCCGAAATTAGAAGCAGTCCAGTAGTACGAGAGTTTTCGGATCTATTTCCAGAAGAATTTACCCGGACTTCCTATCGACCGTGAAATCCAATTCACGATGGATCGATCTAATACCCGGAGCTGCACCCATTTAAAAAGCTCCATATCGGCTAGCTCCAGCCGAACTGAAGGAATTGAAACTACAGAAGGGATTCATTCAGCCGAGCCTGGGGAGCACCTTTCTGTTTGTCAAGAAGACGGATGGGTCGATGCTACTATGCATCGACTACAGAGAACTGAATAAAATTACTATCAAGAACAAGTACCCCCTTCCCCGAATTGACGATATGTTTGATCAGCTGCAAGGCGCGACAGTATTCTCGAAAATAGACTTAAGGTCGGGATACCATCAACTGAGGATTCGGGAAGAAGATATTCTGAAAACTGCTTTTCGAACGCCTTTTGGGCGTTTCGAATTCCTAGTCATGCCTTTCGGGCTGACTAAAGCGTCAGCCGCATTCATGGATTTAATAAACCACGTGTTTAAGACGTTCTTAGATAAGTTTGTCATTGTCTTCATCGATGACATTCTGATCTACTCAAAGACGAAGGAAAAGCACGACAACACCTGAGTATGGTTCTCGAAGTATTATGAGGAAAGCAGCTATACGCAAAGTTCAAGAAATGTGAGTTCTGGCTAGATTAAGTCACGTTTCTTGGACATGTTATCTCGGGAGCAGGAATTTCAATTGACCCGAGCAACATTGAGGCCATCGACAATTGGCCCCAACCACGTATGTAACGTAAGTACGTAGTTTCCTGGGATTGGCAGGATAATGCAGAATATTCATCAAGGATGTTCTCGAAGATTGCAACCATGCTGACGAAACTAACGAAGAAAAACACCCCATTTCATTGGGACGATGCATGCGAGAAAAGTTTACAGGAGTTGAAACTCCTTAAGCAAGTTAAAAGCAGGCAAGCATTCATCGTTAAATTCAAACGGGGAATCTTTCTCAAGTAATCTAGACATGGGTCGAGCGATCTTAGAAAAATCCTTAATAAACCTACGATAAAACCCAGCATGTCCTAGAAAACTTCTAGTCGATCTCACGTTCGAGGGGACAGGTAATGTTTCTAGTCTCTAACTTAGCTCGGTCCACTTCGATTCCCTTAGAGGAGATCTTATGGCCCAGAACTATGCCCTCTCAAACCATGAAATGGCACTTTTCCCAATTAAGTGCCAGGTTCATTTCTTCGCATCGTGCGAGTACGAGTTTCAAATTAGATAAGCATACCTCAAACGACGAACCAAACACAGAGAAATCGTCCATAAATACCTTCATTACCTCACCTACCAGTTCGTCGAATATGGCCATCATGCATCGCTGGAAGGTGGTTGGGGCCTTGCAAAGACCGAATGGCATCCTTCGGTACACGAACGTCCCGAACGAGCAAGTGAATGCGGTCTTCTACTGGTCCTCTGGTGCTATAGGGATCTGCAGATATCCTGGCAAACCATCAAGAAAGCAATAAAATGAGTGACCGGCTAACTTTCTAACATCTGATCAATAAAAGGTAGGGGAAATGGTCCTTTCGCGTGGCGTCGTTCAACTTCATGTAATCGATGCAGACGCGTGACCCAGTCACGGTCCTCGTTGGAATCAACTCATTCTTGTCGTTAGTGACGATCGTCATCCCTCTTTTCTTTGGGACCACTTGGATCGGGCTGACCCATGCGCTGTCTGAAATCGGATGGATCATCCCCGCGTCTAGCAACTTGATCACCTCCTTCTTAACGACGTCCTTCATATTGGGATTGAGGCACCTTTGACGTTGAGCGACTGGCTTGAAATCGTCCTCCATGAGGATCTTGTGCGTACAGTAGCTCGGGTTGATACCCCTTATGTCGAATATCGTCCACGCCAAAGCCTTTTTGTGTGCCTTCAACACATCCAAGAGTTGTCCCTTCTGTCCGTCATCGAGGCTCGATGAGATGATGACTGGTAGCCCTCCGTTGTTGCCTAGAAATGCGTACTCGAGGTGGTCGGACAGCGGCTTCAATTCCAGGACCGGTGGCTCCTCGACTGAGCTCTTTTCCTTGTCCTCTTTGCTGCTCTCGTCGATGACTATGATGGGATCGTCGACCTCCTCCCCACACTCGTCGATTGCCATAATCGTGTGCATGTCCTGCTCGCCGACATGTGACAGACCTTGCTCGGAAAAGAGAAATCTGTGCTCAAAGATGTCTAAGAAATAACATTTATCGTCTTGCTCGTTGCTCTTTTTTATCGAGTCAGCCATATTGAACGTAACATTTTCGTCGTCTACTATCAAGGTTAATGTCCCATTTCTAACATCTATCATGGTCTCTCCCGTCTCTAAGAACGGCCTACCTAGGATAAAGGGGACATTTTCATCTTCCTCCATGTCTAAAATAACAAAATCGGCCGGGATTACGAACTTATCAACCTTAACTAGGACATCCTCGATAATGCCTCGAGGATACTTTAATGATCGATCAGCTAATTGGAGGCTCATCCTAATGGGTCGTGGTTCACCTAGTCCTAAGCGCTTAAACATAGATATGACATAAGATTAATACTAGCGCCTAAATCAGCTAACGCACGTTCAATTACCAAATCGCTTATAAGACAAGGGATAGTAAAACTTCCTGCGTCCTTTAGCTTCTTCGGGATCTTGCTTTTAGTATTGCCAAACACTCTCCTCACAGGCATACGGTGGAGACATGTTTGAGCTTCCTTCTGTTCGTCAACAGGTCCTTCAGAAACTTGGCAAAGCTGGGCATCTGCGTAATGGCTTCAACAAATGATAAGTTAATATGTAATTCCTTACACATACTCATAAGTTATCAAAATGTGCCTCGTCCTTGTCCTTCTCTAGTCGAGCCGGGTAAGGAATCTTCAGGGGGTATGGCTTCACTGGTGGCCGCTCGATCTCCTTTGCCTTTTCCTTTTCGGCCTCGACCTTCTCCTTGTCAGCTTCGGCCTTCTCGATATCATCGCCTCTGATTTCCGGCTCGTCGTGGCTTTTGAAGTTGGCATTCTCCTTCGCCTTCTTCTTGGCGGGCACTTCTTGCAATTCTCGTCCATTCCTCAGGGTCACAACCTTGCAATACTCCTTTGGATTGGACTCGGTGTAGCTTGGAAGTGTTCCCTGAGTACACCCCGCCAATTGATTCGCCATCTGGCCCATCTGTTGCTCCAGCTTCTTAAGCAAGGCGTCTATGTTTTGGGCACGTATGTCGTTTGCTTCCATGTACTCCTCCATCTTCGTCATTCGGCTCTCGTGGGCTGCGGTGGTGCTGCTGAAGTTCGTGAGAAGCGCCTTCATCATATCCTTCATCTCTCTCATATCATCAGATCCTCCTGCAGGTGCGTTCTGATACTGGCGTGGCGCCCCGTTTTGGAAACCAGACGGCCTAGGCTGAAATCTCGGCGGTCCTTGCCCCTGGTGGTTCTGATTCCCATACGCCAAGTTGGGGTGTGCTCGAGGTTGGAAGCTGCACTGGCCACCTTGGTAATTCCCCATGTAATCTACATGCTCCAGCGACTGCCGAGTTGGCATTCAGACGTCTCGTGGGCTGCGCCACAGATCCCGCACAGTGGTACGTATGGCGTATGCTGCGTCGGTACGGTGGTTGTCACGGCACTCACGGGCTATATCTATTCGGATTTCGGGAGTAGTGCGCCAATGAATGTCTGCAACTGAGAGTTTGTCGCAGCAATTTGTTGCTGGAGTGCCTCGAATTTGGCATTCGTGGTCGTCTCCTTGCTCACTCCGAATACGCCTGGTGTCTTCATCCTCGTATTGCCCCTCATAAAGCAGTTCCTCGAGTAGTCCTCAATCAGATTCCAAGCGTCGGTCGCATTGAGCTTCACGAGTCCTCCTCCTACGGCTCTGTCTAGCATGTGAATGGTCTGGTCATTGAGCCCCTCGTGGAATCGGTTGATCTGGTTTGCCTTCGACATCCCGTGTTGTGGGCACCTCTTCAGTAGCGCCTTGTATCGCTCCCACACCTCGTAGAGGTTTCTGAGTCCTTTCCAGTGAAAAAGGGAGATATCCGTCTTCTTCCTTAGCACCTTTGATAGTGGGAAGTAATGGTTGATGAAGGCGGCTCGCATCTCCTCCCAAGTAGTGATCGATCTGGGCGGCAACATATCCAACCAGTCCTTCGCCCTGAACTTGAGCAAGAATGGGAACAGCATCAACTTAATTGCATCGTCCGGGACACCGTTGATCTTGATGGTGTCGGCCACCGTCAGAAAGGCCTTCAGGTGTGAGTAGGGATCGTCGTCTGGATTCCCTTCAAACTGGGCCGTCTGGATTATCATCTGAAGCCAAGAGTGCTTCAGCTCGAAGTTGTTGTTCTCGATCGGTGGGATAACTATCTCCGACTCCGTACCGCCTAGTGCGGCATTCTTGAGCAGATCTTGTAGTGATGGCTCCTCCACTGGAACGTGATGAGCGGGCACTCTGTGGTCTGCAATTCTTACTTCTGTGTCTGGGCTATCTACGGATGCTTCTACACGAGAGTTTTGGGTCAACTCCTGCGACTGCGAACTATCCTCTGAGTAGCTAACTAGCGGTTCCTGAGAGCTACTGGAAGCTCCTTCGGTGTCGTGCTTGAGTTGCCTTCGTAATTTCCGCTCGAAATCTGGGTCTGCATCAACGATGGGGCCTGATGGATGGCTTCGGGTCATTCACCGTTGAATTGTACCTTCAATGAATGGAAACAAAAAGATCAACGAAGAACAAATCGCACGTAAAAGAAACAACGAAAAATAATAATGACTAAAAGAACAAACAACGCAAATAGTAACAAGCAAAGCAAACGTCAAATATAAATGGCTAAAGTACCGAACTACGATGTTCCTAATATCAATCTATTCCCCGGCAACGGCGCCAAATACTTGATCGGCACGTGGTGTGTGATATAATGTGCGAGTGTGACAAGTAATAATTAAAACGAATACCTAATTACTATCACCAACGTGCGATAGGCAGTAGACCTATCGTTTGAAGTGCAGTTAAGTGAGTAAACGAGTTAATGGAGATTAGTAATAACCCATCGACTCGATATCTAGCCTAAATAAAGTATGCAGATTATTTTACTATGAATTATCCTAACAGATCACTCCTAAATCAACGAGAGATTAAGGGAATACGCCTAAACTGATGAGACTACTTTCAGATGATGAAGATGTGCTCGGGATTCGAATCCCGCTAGGTATTATCGACTAAGATAATGAAATATCATTTTTACGTGGTTAAGACTAAGTCGCAGTAATTTCCCACCCGTTCACGAACCCTAAACGCTCACGGAGATCTAAAATTCAATAATTATTAAAGGCGAGGATCGAGTATTTGCTTTCGCCCTATACTCGAATCCTCTACGAATGGCCTAATCGTTATTTAGCTGTCGCCCTAAACGATTTTCCAAACATTCACTTTAACACATAGACATAGTAAAGCGAAGAAGCAAATTTCATAGATAGCTAAATAGTCTAAACACACGAGTCACGATAAACATATGTCTTAAATACGAATTAACCTAGCGTTCATCTACTCTCAAACACATAAGGGAATTAGCTACTCATATTTGACGGGAAAGCAACGAAGGAAATAAGGAACGAGGAGGAAAGATTCATGATCTTCATGTACTGATGATCCGGGATGGTAGCGTGGATGAATCTTCGTTCTTCGTTCAATTCGGCTTGATTGCGTCGTTGATCCGGCTCTTGCACGTCTCGATGGGAATTCCCCGTTCTTAGCGTCTCTATTTCGTCCTTGATGTGTTAGGGTTAAGATATGAGAGGTATCTCTCTTTTTTGAATCGGATTCGGGCCTTTATACTGAAATTCGCTATGGTCACGGCCTGGGACATGGGCCTTCACGGCCGTGACCATCATCGATTAGCTTCGCGTTGCTTTCTGCCATGTATCACGCCAAGTGCATGACATGTCACGGCCATGACTAACTTTGATCCAGCTCTCTGTCCAGTGTCACGGACTCTTGCATGAGGCGTCACGGTCGTGACGATCTTCTATTTGGAACTCATCGCTCTCTGCTCGACGTCACGGCCACGTCCAATAGAAGTCACGGCCGTGACTATCTCTTCGTTTGGCCTCTGCCCCTTGTCACGGTCGTGACACTCACCATTTTTGTCATACTCGCTCCGTTTTGTTTCGTTTTCGCTCCTTTTCGCCCGAAACTCGTCCTAAGGCCTTCCAATACCGAAATTAGTAGAATTAGAGTGAATAAGTGCATAAGATGACTACGCAAACTCTATTATGCGCCAATTAAATACTACGATAAACTTATTGAAATACGTTTATCAGCATTTTTGCGACGGCTGTAACGAGCACTCCTTTAAACTTGGTCTTAATGTGAGTACCATCAACAAATATGAGCGGCCGACATCCACGAACTAAACCTACGAGACACGCGTGGAAGCAGATCCGACGAAACTTGTTGTCGTGAGGGTAAACATCGTACTCTACCACGCTACCGGGGTTGGTTTCTCTAGCGGCATTACAATACCACCTCAACTGATCAAACGTACCATTATCCAGCCCATATATGTTACGAATGGCACTTTCTTTGCCTCTATACGCCTTATGGTACCCACATGTACTCCGTAGTCCCTTAGGATGTCTTTAACACTAGTAGAAAATGATAAATAGGCGACGGCACTTTGGGCGACGGTTGCTCAAGAACCGTCGCCTATAGTAGTAGCGGTGGCACTTTCGTCATATTTTTTAGTTTTTGTTCTTCATAGGCGACGGTTTCTTTGACAACAACCGTCGCCTATAATTGGCGAAAGCCTCCGACGAAGGTTACCCTCCAAAAACCGTCGCCTATAAGCTTTTTTTATTTTAATTCATTTTTTAAAATAATAACTTGGGCGACGGTTGCTTCGTTGATACCCGACAACCATCGCCCAAGGTTATTAAATATTTTTTTTCTGTTAAATGTAACTTTTGGGCGACGGTTCCTCTTTAAGAACCGTCGCACAAACCCTATTAATTTTAGTTTTTTTTTTAAAGTTTAAGTGTGGGCGACTATTGCTACACAAGAACCGTCGCCCAAGAGTTTAAATATTTTTAAAAGGTTAAGGTTGGCCTTCGATGAAAACATGTCCAGGTTCAATGAACTATATAGATAATGCTTTTTTCCTATATATATTTATACTAAACCTATACAAGTTGCTTTATCACATATCCCTCATATCGTAATTGATGTTGACTTGTTATTATATTTCAATGTAGGGCTCATATAATTTACTGATTTTGACGACAATATAGACCCCAATGCTATATATTACCTTAGAGACATAGCAATAATGTGTCGTGGTTCTCAATAAATTTATGCCTGTTAACTTTTATTTCTTTATTAAAAAGAATTTATGTTTGGGCGACGGTTTCTCCCTACCGACCGTTGCCCAAGATTTTTAGATACTTTTATTTAAATATTAAGTTTGGGCGACAGGTTCTTTTGCGGAACCGTCGCCCAAGGCTTTTAATTTTTTTTAATCTTCATTTTGGGCGACGGTTACGGGATTTTTGGCTAAGAACCGTCGCCCATATCCTTACTTAAACCCATCTTCTTCCCCAAAATTTTTCATAACTGCGACGACGACTAGAGCTCCTCCCTCTTGGCGATCGGCGACAACGAGCAATATTCCGACAATTTGAGCTTGGAGAACACCATAAGACCTTCGTTAACCATTTCCCCTCTACTTATTTCACGATTGTAGCTCTAGTGTGTTCATAAATTGAAGCATTTCAAAATTGTTTGTTATGAAAGGAAGATTGCGGCCGTGAAAAAAGCATAGGTTCTCTAACACTTCTTTTGCTTTCTTCTTTTCTCGGCTGCTCAGATCTGGCAGATCTAGTGTTTCGTAAATTGAATCTTTGGAATGGTATGTGATGCGCCAGATCTGATCTCGGTGGTGTTGGGCTGCAACGGCGAGGGCCAGATTTGATCTTGGCGTTGTTGGGCTGCTATGGGGGTGGCTGGCGATGGCCGGATCTGGACGTGGTGGTGCTGGGTGGCGACGGCAACTGCCATATCTGTGGTGGTGCTTGGGTTGATGTGGCTGCTAGGTTCCGTCAACGGGACGGCGGCAGCTTTTTTTTTATTTCCAGTTGATGTTTTGGGCGACGGTTTCTAAGCCGTCGCCCATGATTAAATTTATAAAAAAAAATGACGTTGGGCGACGGTTGTTGGACAGAAACCGTCGCCTATATGTTCATAACAGCACCATACGAGGTACTTTGGCCGACGGTTGTGCCTAACAACCGTCGCCGATAACCTATCTTAGCACCCGTCGCCCAAATCACGCACATGGGCGACAGGGCTCTGGGCGATGCACGGAAACCGTCGCCCATGGCCAATAACAACCGTCGCCCATGTGTATTTCTGTACTAGTGTAACCATGGCAAATGATGATTTGATGGCTCGTCTCGGATCCTCTCTTTCACTATGTTCCCTACGCACGGCGCGTCCGCTCGCGGATGATCACGACTCCTAAGAGTATCTTCACCGCAACTGTGTTGTAGATTGGATCTCCGAATGCCAAACGAATTATCGCATTTATGACGCGATGCATATATCCGCCACTCGCACGTCTCATCCTTGCAAACGGCAATGATTTTCTTATGCTTGATCTTTGTATAGACAAAGTTTCTTCGGATGGCAATGGAGTACTTCTTCAAATTCCGATTAAATTCATCTGCATCCCTAAAGTTTCGTCCATCTCCCCGAATGCAATGACTCCATGCATCTACTGAGTTTCTTTCGAAATCAAACTCAATAGATTCTCCGTTCTCTTCCGTACTACAAGTAGTGTTATCAATCATCAATATGAAAAACCCTACACTTAAAGTTTAACAACAATAAAATAAAAGCAATGGGGCACTTGTACCACATTCATCGGCACGTTCCACTTTCATCGGTATCATTGAAAATTTGTATCGAAAAACAGCTGATACATTTGAACACATCCGCATTTTCTTTCAATGTTGAGTACAAACTTTCGAACGGAACTTGATACTTTATGAGTCATGTCGGAAATCGATATCCGACACTTCTTTTGTCATCTTTTTTTTTTTTCGTCCCATTTCTCCCCCTCCTTTTCTTGATTGAACATTCCTCTTATATTGTCGGTTGAAGACTCAAAGGGTTTACAAATAAAGAAAAAAAAAAAGGAATTTGGAGAAGGCTCAAAGTGGATGACTGAAGGCTATGTTAAAGGAATGAAATTTCGTATTTGGCCGAGTGAGGTATTTCCCAGTGCCCTAATCATCTTCTTAACGTTCTATCGCAAGGTGAGTATGAGGCCATGAATCACGAGTTAAGACAAGCAAGGACTGTGTGACTCGCTCCAGGATAGATCCGTAGAAAGAAAATAAAGAAGGCTAGAAATCTCACTCATATAAAGTGGCTTTGTGTCTAGTGGAGTCTATGGAAGAACTTTTAGACAATGCGAGTTTAAAATTGACAAAATGAAGCAATAATCAGTCGCATGTCAGGGAAATTCATACGTGACTTTAGATCGAGCATCCTAAAGATCGTCATTCCCCTAATATTAAACTTACATGTATAATATTTTTGTATTTTCAAAGTATTTTTCTATTATTTTTATTAAATGAAATATGTCACGTATGATATAGCATTAAAGTATAGAAAACACATAGCATAGAACATGTAAAAGCACGTAGGATCACATAATGCACAAATCACGGAAGGTTCAACATGCCTAGTTTTCCGACAAGGAATTGGAACCATTTTTCATCCAATGCCTTGGTGAAAATGTCAACTAGTTGATATTCCGTGTTCACAAAATACATGTCAATGGTGCCTTTTTCTACGTGATCTTTGATGAAGTGATATCGTATGTCTATCAGTTTTGTGCGTGAGTGGTGAACAGGATTACACGTAATCGCAATGGCACTTTGGCTATCGCTATAAATGGGTATATTATTTAGATTGTACCATAATCGTGAAGCTGAGTCCGCATCCATAGCATTTGCGAGCAACAGCTGGCGGCTGCGACGTATTCTGCATCGGCCGTCGATGTCGAAACGCAGTCTGCTTCTTAGATGACCATGTAATACCCACAAACCTTTAAAGTGGGATTACGATAGGAAATTCCAAGAATATTATCGAAGAAAATGTTAGGAATAAAAATTCCTAAGAAATATTTATGAACAAAAGTTTGGATGAAACTAAAATAATATAATAATCCCTGAAAAATATTCGAACTGGCCCAAATATTATCTAACCTTAGTTCAGCCAACATAATATAAATTTAATAATTAGTAGGTGCGAAAATAATATGGCCCAAGAGGTTCTCATCTTGGGCCAAATGATTTAGAAATAATATTAAGACATTTCTTAATTAGGAGGGGAAGCCAGATAGGTGTTTGCTCTCCCTATTAACATTGGGGTGAAAGCTATCTTTATAAAGAAATACCTAAGGATGATATGAGGAATAATTTCAGTGGGCTATACTTAGTTTTCGACAATTTGGCCGAAGTTGTCGAAGATAACTCGAATAATGACTTTGCTTAGCTCTTAGGAAAATGAGTCACCAACTTGTCTCACCAACTCAAAAACTTAATATTTATCTAATCTACATCGTAATAAGATCATGAAAAGGAAAGCTTTTCTTGGCCATAATAATATCATAACGTTTAATTTATGTGAGTAGATATAACCCATGTATACATACATATAATAAGTTCACCCACCAAATCAAAGGTTAGGAAGTTTTCGTGGTCTACATTATATTTATATATACGTTGATAGGTCTTGTCTCCACATATATATAATAATCCATGGAAGAACTTATTAAGCATATATATACACGTGGTGGCCATCTAGGTTATTATTAAGTATGACTAATGGACTTTTCTTTACCTTAAGGTAACATGAATAACACCTACGTATATATAGATATACACAACACGTACATTATAGAAAGATATCTTTATGACTTAAAATAAAAAAAGGGA
The DNA here is from genome assembly GCA_027422505.1 of Craterostigma plantagineum. Taxonomy (NCBI): domain Eukaryota; kingdom Viridiplantae; phylum Streptophyta; class Magnoliopsida; order Lamiales; family Linderniaceae; genus Craterostigma; species Craterostigma plantagineum. The sequence goes on from JAPQWV010000919.1 coordinate 51,455, forward strand.
GGCAACGATAACTAAGAAAAAAACTTGAGTAGGAGCAAGTAAACTTGAGACAACTTAAGAGCTTAAACAAACCTATATCCGAGTTTCAAAGTGAGGTGAGAAAAGTTTCATCAATAATATATAGCTTCAATTATGCTTAAGGTGTTTTGACGTTTAAATACTTTACGTGGCTTTAATATGTGATGAGAATAAGTTCTGGGAAGTTTCCGTGAGTAATATGATAGGGAAAGTCGCTCGTTTATGGTATAACTATAATAAGTATTGTTTTGTGGGGTATATATGAAGTTTTGCTTCAGAACATTTGTTGCAACACTTTAGGGTATGTCGTTTAGTAAGGGTTTAGTGTCTGACCTTATTTTCGATTGTGTGTAGTTTTCAATATGGTATAATCCATTAGGTAATGAGTGTAGGAGGTTTTCGAAGGTCATCACGTATAGAAAACCCTCATTTGCTGTTTAGGTTTATAAGTATGGAATATTAATGATGTTGAAGCATATAATATTCTTAAGAAATTATTGTGTTTCCTAGAAATTGTATTAGAGTGTACGATTTTCTGTGTTAGGAATGATTTTCGAAACTGATCTTAATAATATATGAAAATTGTTCTTAAGAACTTTGAAGGAATTATTATTTTTGAACTTGGAGCGATTTAATTTCATATTAGTAGTATGGGCGATTTAAATCAAACCCTTTTAGAAACTCAGACGATTTGGGTAGCCGGTTCCTTTGTAACTTCGGGCGAATTGGGAACTTAGGCGATCGGACGATTTTGAGTAATTGCAGGCCTTAAATATTTTAAATCAGCATGATGAGTTTCGGTCGATTGTGAAAATTTGTCGCGTTACATGAGTTAAATTTTCTATGTGATCGGGCGATTCAAGAATTAGTATGGTTGACGGTGATGACCTATAAATTCAATATCAAAAGTTAGTCATTTTAGACCAGTATAATTTTAGAATTAGTACGTACGCTGATAACCTTTATTTATTAAGAGGATCGACCTTTAGAGATTCCACCAGGGTTCGTATTTGACTATAGCGGGAGGACAGGTAGGTGGATCATCCATCTACGATACGTAAACACAAACGCGAATTTATGTGTTTCCATGTGATTCGATGATTTACGTGACTTACATGATCTATGTGCTTTACCTGTTCTATATACGTTTAATATAAATCATGTTATATGAGTTTTCTTGTATATGCATGGCACGTGCATATCACGTCAGGGAGAGAGATGGTTTTACCGTAGTGAGACGGTAGTGATATGAGATATTGAGTACGGGGTAGAATGAGATGCTTGTGATTTGTGACTCCTAGAGGAGTCGAGGTTGGGCTCACTGGGCACCTGGCGGAGACTGGCGTGATCGATCTGCCTACTCGGGCATGACCGTCCCGAGGTGCATACCGCCGGATGAGGTTTTGGTGCGACCTGATAGGAGGCCATTGGCGTGATCATCCAGTGCACCATCAGTGTATGCTTTTGGTGCGGAGCGACCCGGTAGGAGGCCATTGGCGTGATCGTCCAGTGCACTACCAGGGTAGGCTGCCGCGAGACTTGGGAGTGGCCTCCCAGTAGTCTATTGCGCGCGAAGGTGTAGAGCCTAACCTAGGGCCCTGTGTTGTGTGAAATATGAACGTGGGAAAAGAAGAGTGTGCATTATATCATGTTTGTGAGATATGGGATTGGGTTGAGTGCACACTTGCATACATGCATTTTATTCACCTACTGGGCAAATTGCTCAGTGTTTACGTGTTGTAGGTACTGAGTCTGACGCTGATACGCGTCAAGACTGAGGCGGCTGGTGGCGGTGCTCCATGGACTTTTGAGGGCGGCGCGGTACATAGATGAAGACCTGTGGAGCGGCGTTAGGGCTTTTTGTTCTTTTGTCATTTTGGGGCTTCGGCCCGTGTACAGAGATGACAATGTAGACAGACTTTTATAGTAATGTATATTATTTTAGGAAAAAGTTTTAATTAGAGGGCCTTCTGCGGTTTACATTTCGGAAATCCGCCACTAATCCTAATTAGAAAAGTAGGGTCGCCACAGACCAGCAGACTAATTTTTTGCCTAAAAATTGAGAGCCACCGAATGTGCTTTTCCTGTCCATTCGGCAACCTGCATAATCAGCGTCAGTGTAGCCAATCAATTTGAAATGTATGCCTTTAGGGTACCATAAACCTAAGGTCAAGGTGCCCTTTAGATAGCGAAGAATCCGCTTGACCACAAGCATGTGAGATTCTTTGGGGTCGGCTTGGAAACGAGCACATAGACATGTGGCAAACATGATAACCGATGATGCTGTGATGTAATGTGATGTCGACCGCTTTTCCAGAGGGGTCGGCATTTAGCTTGCAGCTTGTGGACATGGGAGTGCTTATAGGCTTGCTCTGATCTTGGTGGAATTTCTTCAAGATGTCCTTGATGTATTTTGTCTGGCTGATGAATATTCCACCATCGAGCTGCCTGACTTGAAGTCCTAAGAAGAACTGCATCTCTCCATGTGACTCATTTCAAATTTGCTCTTCATCAGATCTCCGAATCTCTTGCAAAGCCGTGGGTTAGTTGATCCGAAGATGATGTCGTCTACATAAACTTGGACAACCATCAAATCATTGTCTTGCCATTTTATGAAGAGAGTCGTATCGATCGTTCCTCGGATAAATCCAGATTTTACGAGGAAATCGCTCAAGACGTCATACCAAGCACGTGGGGCTTGTTTTAGTCCGTAGAGAGCTTTGTCCAATCGATAGACGTGATCGGGATGTTCTTGATCCACAAAGCCTTCTGGCTGACCGACGTAGACTTCTTCTTTTAACACGCCATAAGACGGTCTTAACATCCATTTGGTATACTTTGAAGTCTTTATGAGCCGCAAAAGTCAGGAAGAGACGAATGGCTTCGATCCGGCAACAGGAGCATATGTCTCGTCGTAATCAATTCCTTCCTGGTGATTATAGCCCTTCACAACCAATCTCGCTTTATTCCTAATCACTTCGCCATCTTCATTCTTCTTGTTCTTAAATACCCATTTCGTCCCGATGATTGTTTTTCCATACGGACGGCGTACTAAGGTCCACACTTGAAGACGCTCGAATTGGTTGATCTCATCTTGCATTGCTAGTATCCAATCCGGGTCCTTTAGTGTGTCTGTTACCTTGGTTGTCCGTACTCCACTCGAAGATCACCAATAATCTGATCAACCGTATGTGCTCGAGTCCACTTTCGCTCATGTGGTAGTGTAGAACTCGACGCATCGGCTATTTGTGAACTGAGATTTCGAATGATTTCAGATTTTTCATGAGGTTGAGGTAAGTCAGATTCTGCACTTGAATTTGGTGATGCTGAAGAGACTTCCTCATTGACTGTTGGAGGTTCTTCAGTGATCTGTGGTACTTATGAATCGGGTGAGGTAGGACATGTGAAGAGCTTGGTACGCCAGCCTTGTCGAGTGGGGGATCCACTAATGGTGCATCAGGAATAGTGCATGGCCTATATACAGGCTCAAAGAGAGAGTCCAAGTCCTCCAACGCAAGTCTCAGAGCTTCTTCCGATGTTGAGTCCTGAGTTGTTGCCATCTTCTGTTGGTTTTGTGCCAACATACCAGTGTAAACGGGTTTGAACTGTCGTATTCAGAAGCCATCGGGTTTGGTACGGGTCCTGAACTGAGATGTGCAGGAGCCATTTCTGCCACTTCGTGGAAAGTGACGTTGCAGCTTTCTTTGATTGATTGGTAAGACTTGATGTAGACTCGGTACGCTTTGGACGTTGATGAATACCCGACGAATGTGCCTTCGAATGCTTTAGGGTCGAATTTAGCGCGTTGCTCTCTGTTGTTCGCCACAATGCACTTGCACCCGAAGACCTTGAAGAAGGAAATATTGGGTACTCGCTCGTTTATTATTTCGTACAGAGTCTAATTGAAGTTCTTGTGAACCAACGTCCTGTTCTGAGTGAAACAGGCGGTATTTACTGCTTCAGCCCAAAGGAAGTGTGGGAGGCCGGAATGGATCAGCATTGTACGTGCAGCCTCCACTAGAGTCCTATTTTCCTTTCAACAACCCCGTTCTATTGAGGAGTCTTAGCGGCTGAGAATTGCGACTAATACCAAGTTTCTGATAAAATTTACTGAGATACTTGTTCTTGAACTCAGTGCCATTGTCCGTTCGGATGACTTGGATGGTTCGTTGCAGCAATTCTGAGTAGTGTTCACGAAATTAATTATCAAGTCTCATGTCTCATCTTTAGTTCGGAGGAACTTCGTCCATGTGTAGCGAGAGAAGTCATTAACAATGACTAGAATATACTTGCGTCCATTAATACTTTGCGTTTGCATTGGTCCGCAAAGGTCCATGTGAAGTAATTCCAGTGGACGAGAAGTAGATGCAATCTATTTTGTGTGATGAGATGCTCGCTTCATTTTTCCTAATTCGCACGCCAAACATTGATGCTCTTTCTGTCATACTATAGTTGGAAGACCGTGGACCAACTTTCTCCTCGAAAGCAGTTGAAGAGCTTTAATGTTGAGATGAGACATACGTTGATGCCATAGGCTATTCCTCTGAAATTTAGTCTGAGAAATGAGGCAAACAGCTGTTGAAGGCCGCACGGACGTCAGGTAGATCGTGTAAAGATTTGATTTCCGAAATCCTTAGAGGAGTTCTATGTCCTGATTGTCCAATATTCTGCACCGGTCAGTAAGAAAGACCACCTGGAATCCTTTGTCGTAGAATTGGCCTATGCTGAACAAGTTATGGCGGAGACCTTCGACAAAGAGACATCCTTTATAGTCAGATTTTCTAAAATGATGTCCCCTAATCCTAGTATGGGGGCTGAGTTGTTGCTTCCGAATTTGACTTTTCCATTTGGTCGGTCTTTCTAGTTGCTCAGCAGCTCTTGTATTCCCGTCATGTGTGTGGAGCAACCAGAGTCGAGGTAGCACACATGATGGATCTACAAAAACAATTAGAGCGCTTTAGATACCCACTCATAAATGGGTCCTCGCAGATTAGCACTTTTAGGTATTGGTTCAGGTATGATTCCTAAATTGGTGCTTGTAGGTGTTTTAGCAACCCAAGTCATCTTCGAAGAAGTCGATTTGGGTTTGCCCTTTGTAGAAGACTTGGCCTTTCCGGCTTTTGTTTTCTTAGGCAGAGTTTTAGAAACACATTTAGGTTGAACCTGGCAGGGAAGATTAATTTCAGCACGGACAAATGTTTTGTTAGGTTTGACTGAGGAAAAGATCTTTTCATTTGACAATCTCCTAAGGTGCTTGGGGGATTTGATTTTACAGGATACCTTTGGTGAGAGCAAGTATGAATGGCGCTATAAGCCTTTTAATGGCTGGATCTTGTTTCCTGTGGGTCTTCCTAGTTGCATTTGTTTTAGAATGATTGATGATTTTTGTAGAAGAAGAGCCTATTTCGTAATTAGTACTTCTAAAGGTGGTAGGTTCTAAGGAGCAAGTTACTTTGAGAGTGGAACTGACTCTTATATTTCTACGAGTGTTTTATTCTTTTTACAGAATGAGGGGATACATTCAATATGTTGACGTCTAGAGACTCCTTCTTAATATCTATACTAGACACTCTTACCTTCGATTCCTTTAGCTCAGGTACTATGCTCCCTGTAGACATAGGTGAAGCGGAATTTAGATTTATCATTTTTCAAAATATTTATTTTTTGTTTTTGATCTTTCGAAGGAAATTTTTCTTTCTTCAAGCTCTTTGGAATAATTTATCCTTTGAGGGAGATGCGTGCGAAGTGGCTTGGGAGATAGAGGATGTTTTGAGATTTTCCATCTCTTTTCGGAATCTTTTCTTTCAGCTTCAAAATTCTCTCTTTCTTTTTTCTAATGAAACTCTTAACCCTTCTATTTTCCTAACAATAGGGGGTATGTAGAGAGAATTTTCAGAATGATTAATTTGAGCTTCCTTTATTGCATAATGATCTTCAATAAAATCAACTGTATCAAGACTCTAACCCTTGGGAGGTTCCCTAGTTTTGTCGCGTTGATTCAGTTCAGTGTAAGAAAAGGGAATTCCAGCCCTAGTTTTGGCTTTTCTTTTGGCTATCTCTTCGATATTTGTTTGTTTTGCGCTTGTGAAGTTCATCAATGTTGTTAGTCCTAAGCCCATGTACTTGACATCATAAAGTTGTTTGCAATTAACTTTCTTTAAGTGACGTGGGTTTTCAAAGCCTAAGCCATACTTATAGTCATAAATTCTAAATCCTTGGGCTGATTCAGAAAGATAGTCTGTTCAGTTGTCCATTTGTGACTAGAAGATCTTCTAATTTTTTTAATTTTTGAATACAGGTTCTTACGTTCATTGTCTAAGGTAGCATAGTTGTTTTGAGCAGTGCTCTTTTCGGCTTGACAGGTGTCTAGACTCTTTCCTAGTTCACTAATCTTAGAATTTGCCTTAACTAATTCCTCTTCAGGACTAGTGACTTTGTTATTTGCCGATTCAAGTCTACTTTTAACTAGACTCTTTTCGTCTAAGTTGCTTAATAGACATTTGTGATTATTGTCTAGCCCGTCCTCTAGTTCCTTTATTACCGAGCTATGCTTTTCTAATGAGGTATGCTTAGTCTGTTTGGAGTTTCTTCGTTAATTCATCTATGGTGAGGCTATAGCTCCTAACTTGTTCTTCGAGACTAGCTATGATTTCCTTAGCCTTAAGGAGCTTTTTCTCTACCCTTATTCCTCTTTTATGCTCAGTTATCATGTTAATTTAGAGCTTAACTCAGCCAACAAGTCAGAATTTTTAGAGTCAGAGGTTTCTACCTCATGAGATGATGTGGATGCTTTCTCGTCGTCCGTCTCTGCGGAAGTATCATCTTCCTTTTCATCATCAAGACGTGCCATCAGGGCAAGATTGCCGGCGTCAGAATCTAAGCTATCCTCTAGCCAGTGGTCTTGCTCTGCCATAAGAGCTACTCCAACTTCCTTTTGTTTAGTTAGTTAAAGCTTCCTGGAGTAGCAGTTAGCATCCAAGACCGATGATGGGAATTTCATTCATGATTATGCTCAAACTGATGATGGGAATTTCATTCATGACCCGAACATCCGTGTTCTTCCTGGTTGCCGAACGACGCGGTGGATTCCTTCTCAGGTAGATAGAAGATCCAAGAAGTGTAAAATGTGTGGGAAATATGGACATAGTCATCGTACTTGTACAGAAGCCGTATCGACATAGCGTTCGTATTTTCCATGTATTTTGTTACTGCTTTTGTCCCATAACCTTTTTTATGCTCTTTTGTATGGTAATGGCTCATTCTTTTTGTCTAAATGTGCCAGTAGGTCATTGTTTTGTCCAAATGTGTCAATAGGATGTGGCTCATTCTTTTTGTCTAAATGATGCCAGTAGGTCATGCTTTTATCCAAATGTGTCAGTTGGCAATGAGTCATTCTATTTTTCTAAATGATGGGAACAAGGCATTATAATATATGCCAATTTGGTATGTAATATATGTAAATTTGGTATTGTATGCAGATTTGGTACCGTAATTTATGCAAACATGGTACTGTAATATTTGCCAATTTGGTAATGTAATATATGCAAAATTGATACTGTAATATATGCCAGATTGGTACCGTAATTTATGCCAGTTTGGCCCGCAATTTATGTCTGTTTGGTAATGTAATATATGAGAACAAAGTGACCGGGGCATATTTGGTACTGTTAATATATGCCAACAAAGTACTGTAACATAGGTAAATAAGCTACACTAATCATACCACGGATGGTACTTTATCTTTTCAGAAATAGGTACACTAAACATACCACGGATGGTACTGTATCGTTTCAGAAATAGGTACCGTATAAATTAAAGTAAGTTCGAATTTAAGACTTGGTATATTTTGTCAGAAATGAAGCATTCAGAAGATGTTGATGTGGAAAACAAAATTGACAATTTCTGACGTTTTCTGTCATGACTGGACATATTTATGACGTTTTTCTGTCATGAGTGGACAGATTTCTGACATACGAGGTATTAAATCGAAAAAGACAGCTCATCTGACATGTCGTTAGCTTTCATAAAATGTTTGATGTCATATGTAATTTTGGGTACTACAACCGTGTCTGAGATGGCACACTTAAAACAAAACAACAAATACCCCTACAAAGCTAAGTAAGGTATTGCGTCCCTTAAATATGTGATACATCTTACTAGGGTTAGTATTTTTCGAGATCTTACGAACTAGTTTTTCATCTGGAACGACTCTAAAACACTAATATAGAGTATTAGTTATGTTTCAGATCAATTTAGGTGCATTAGGCCTTACACGCATGAATTAAACCTTCGAACTCCAAGATTCATTAGAATATAATGATAGAAGCAAGAACATCTTACAACATAATTTGAAAAATCTTGTGAGTCCTACATGTGTGAATTTTCTAGTCATTTTATTATTGTTAGGTATTGTCATCACGCAGAACAACGCGATTCGCTTAGGAATCTATTTAATTTCAATTATATAACAAATGGTACGGTATACTTGCATATGAGGGTACTATATATGTATACATAGTGATATGGTAAAATTGCAGATTATGATACTATATACGTAAATGATAAGTACCTTACTGTACAACAGATAAGGTACTTCATATATTTTGTTTATGGTACGCCATATATTTACATAGTAGTACGGTTAAGCTGCATATTATGGTACTCTGTATGTAAAAGATATGGTACAGTAATATAAAAGACAAGGTTCATATATTCTGTTTATGGTACGATATGTATATACCTAATGGTACGATAACCTGCATATTAAGGTACTCTGTATGTAAAAGATAAGGTATGGTAATATAAAAACATATGGTACTGCATAAAATACGGACAATCTCATAGAACTACACAACAAACGAACATCACTGAGTCCTGAACAAACTCCAAACAGTCTCCAAATAGTCTCATTCTCAACTCTAAATAAGTTAACCAACATAAACAACACACTCTCCAAACCTCACAACATATTCAAGTAACTTAACGAAATAGATCAAGCATACAACTATTCTTGTCACGTAAAATGAGATCAGCCATAGAAGCACGATACACATCCGTGTTGACTTCTTTGTCATATTTCTTGAACTCTGGGGTGTCGACAACGTACTCCTATATGATTAGCGAGGCATGCACCCCACAGTCTACGGCGCCAAATTGGGGCCGGTTAAAACTCTGGATCCACGTTCTTCTTACAGACATACTCGTACTTCCATGTGCAATACTTCATCAGAAAATCAGCATGAACAATATAAAAACAACATTAACGTAGAACTGTAACATAGTCGACAAAATGGTTACCCATGTTAAAACTTACGAATGCTCTAGCGTCCCAGGTCATCTTATGCGAGGCCATCGGATTCCGATAGAACTTTCGCTCGTTGACCTTGTAGACGATCACTAATGGTTACTTGTATTCACAGGTGTCAACTCTTATGCCAACGACGTCAATGCATGACCATCAAGCCGCTCTAGCCATGCCCGACTACTCCCCGCCATCTCCTCGAGAACCTCTCTAGCTGATCAGGTTCCACCTTCCTCTTTCTCGAGATCTTCTGTATCTTTGTCCAGTAGTCGACTTGCACGAAACTTGGGAAGAGAAAGACGCGTGGTCTCCCGGGGATCCACGCAGATTGCCGTCTCAAAAAATCGACGAACGCATCGATAGCGTTTGACTTAAGCATATCCCGGAAGAGCAGCATATAGAATCCTTGTGCATCGACGGCGACAATGTCGCTTGCGAAATGACGTCGTTGCATAAGGAGTAATTGCACATTTCAAAAAGTAATCAAATGAATACCATCGAAACATTGAAGAAAAGGTACCTAAGCTTCTTCGCTTTAAGGTATGTGTCGATGCACTGCCACTGTTCTGTTGGGATCTCGTGTCGGGCGGCATAGTCATATCTGGCCGAGAACTTTGAACAGTATGCCACCGGCGGCTCTCGAACAGTCTCGGCAGCCTTGACATCAATCCATAGCTTTATTTTTTCCCCGCCCTTCTTTTGTGGCCGCTGAGGAGTTGAATCCGGTGTCGCAAATCCTGAATTTTGCCGCTTTTTACGATCATGCCGGCCTCCCACCGTTCGAGCAATCGACAAAGCCTTAGCCTCCTCGGCCTTATCCTCCGCGGCCTTATCCTCCTCATCATTCTCTTGTGCTCCTTCTTCTTCACTAACCTCAACTTCCGTTTGATCCTCATCCCTATCCTCAATATTGTCCTCATCGGCCTTCTCACTGTCGCTATAAGCCATCTCCTCGGCCATATCATCACCCTCCCTGTGAGCCATCTCCTGTGCCTCCTCATCACCCTCATCCTCGCTGACATCCCTATCCTTAGCCTCAACCTATTTCTCATCCCCTCGTTCATTACCCTCAGCCTCTTCGTCCTCCCTCGCATCCTCGTTGGACACATCATCCTTCGACATCCGAACATTTGACCTTAGATCTCTTATAACCTCGTCCCTCAATCTCAACTCGGCTTCCAACCTCTCCACACGAGCACTGCACTCTAAATGAGATCTGCCAACTCCTCCATCAACCTTAACCACACATAATTCATTCAACAGTTAGAAACAAAGCTAATAATACCTAAAAAAATAGGGAATTTTATACCTCCGGCAGCATATTTGTCGGATGAACGAACTTCACTTCCTTCTTTATCGGAATCCTACTTTCTTCCAAATTGAACATTCGGGGAAACATATAAATCTCCCGCTTCTGCGCCAACGAGGGCACGTGCTCATACACCCAAATCTGAAAGTGCCCAAAGCATTGAATTCATCAAGAAACACATACTCAAAATGGTAAACTCATAACCTAATGGAGAGTATTACCATTAACCCAATAGTGCACCCGTTCATCATTAGGCTGGATGAGTCGATCCACATCGAATTTGCAACCGTTTGCTTTATCTCGGCGACCAAAAACTCGCGCACCGCCGTTCCCATGCGTACTCTCCCATCATGTCGACTGTCGATGTACGCATTCACAAACGATGGATTTTTGAATTACCCATCGGGAATAATACACAGTTAAACAAGAAAAGAACGAACAACCTAACGAACTCATCCGTGTGCTCCCACCCAAACTCTCCTACAAACTCATTCAACAACTAGTTACATTGCCATTTTTCTTACCAAAAAGCCGATCAACGGTTTTCGATTTCATTTTTGAATTTGAGTCAATGGGCTGTCCTACGTTATGCAAAGCCATTACTACACTAAATTCATGTGGGGAGAATACCACATTTGTATTCTCCCCCAACCTAAACGTGTTCGCCTCCACACTATATCGCTTTATTAATGCCACAATTTCGAGGAAACAAACGTGACATCTTAGGCATATCCAAACAAAATGAAATGAGGACCTTCTTATAGCTTCTTTTTTATCTGGGGTATGCTATCCTTCAAATTGCTTATGGTAGATCGAAAGAGCGCAGGATGGCAGTTGGCACCTGGAAGACAGCTCAGATCTGTTCCGTGGAGGCATTTCTGCAAAATATCTACTGTTAACAAGCAGTACCATTTTATTCACATACGGGGTACCAATTTTCCCAAACAGATGATACCAAATACAGTGATAATGTAGTACCAAAACAAATTGACCCCATTCGAGAAACCCCAAACCGACCCATTCCAGAACCCCCAAATCGACATAATCAATCCACCCATTCGAACACGCACAAAGCTACCACAGTAAATTGAACCATTCCAAAAAACCCTAGAACAACAAATCATTGTCATTCGAAAAACACGCAGCTATTGTTACGAACATTAACAGAAAATGCTTAAACCCAATGAATAACGGCAAAATCAAACTAGATACAAGCCTATTGATACGGTAATACCGCGACGAAATGCCACGATGTACTGTAATGCTGCGAAGGACTTACCTATCGATTTCAGAAGGGGAATACCACGAGGAACGAGAACCCACGACGTTGAATCTGAAGCAAAACAAACACGGGTCGATTTCTGGGACAAAGCGCGCGATTTGGATTTGGATGGTGTGAATTATTTTTTATGAACGAACGCAAGGTGAAATAAGAAACCAGGTAAAGGATGTAATGAAGTAATTTTAGCAGGGGTAAGTCCGTCAGTTAGGTACCTATCAGTAAAATAAAATTCAAGTAGGTACCTAGCTTAAAAATGAGTCTGACAGGGGACTGATCTATTTTATTTTTATTGATGTCGGTATTTAAATGTTGAATCCCCTTACTGGTATATAAATTACATTAATGAGAGAATAAAATCGATTAGATTCATAATTATTAAACTCAATTACGAGAAAGACCGATCGAGTTAACAGACATGCTCATTCGAGCTGGTCAGCTGAGAGTCTTAATGACATATTGTTAGGTCCTAATTTATCCAACCTAGATCGATCTAAGAAGAATCGGATAGTAAATCTGAGAATTCGAGCACTTACGCTTGAGATTTACCTAAGTTGAGGTTTGAGAGAGAAATGACGTTGAAGAACACTAAGGCGCTAAAATCTTCTTTCTCAAATTTTCCAATTCTAATTTTTCGATCTGAAAACCATACAAAGCACACTCCTAATTTTCTTAGGAGTTCACTTATATATACCACCTATTGTGGTATATTTACACAAGTAGTCCTATAATATAAATTACAATTCAGTCAAAGACTACTAATTTGCATAGCAAGACACGACAACTATATTAATTGTATACAATATAATAGTTCCCACAATCTCCCTCTTTGTATTCAATTTCCAAAATAGCGCGGGTTATCTTCGTCTTGCAAATGGAAAGAGTCCTCGAGTCCTCGAAATCTCCTCTTCAGAAAATCGTCAAGCTCACCCGATCTTCTGGGCATCGACTTTTTCTTCGAATCTTCCTTTGAAGTTCTTCTCTAAATACCATAAGATGTACAAAGTATTCTTGCCGGATTTAGAAAGTCCGCGTTCCATTTCTCCCGTTGAAAGCACACGAAACTCGAAACCCCCCCTATTTGGGTCAACCTTGTGTTGAGATCGAGGAGTCCGATGTGAAGTTTGGAGAGGTGGACATGGTTGGGAACTTCGATCATTGATGCAGTGGACACAGTTGGCAACTTCGGTCCTTGATGCAGTGGACACGGTTGGCAACTTCAGTCCTTGATGATGCTTGAGTCACGTGTCGTTCGGTCCTTTGTCCTTACTTCTTCTTCTGGAAGTAAGGGGCTTGAGAAAGTCGAGGAGAGGGCTCGTGGTTTAGCCATCTTCTCCGTTTCGCCAGATTCGTCTTCTCCGAATGGAAGTTGTCTGGTTCGGCCTCGAAAAAGCGTCGCTAGTTCCGGAAGAAGGTAGGCCGTCTCTTTCTTTCGCTTAATCTTCGAGAGCAGAGTTAGAAGTGGTGGCTGGAAGATCTTCTTGAAAAGCATCCACTTCACACACCTGAAATCACTAAAAGTCTCCCCCGAGGATTTAGTCGTTTAAAAAGATTCAATGAGAGTTCATGATTCTAAAGTACACTCTAAAAGCGTAAACATGAATTATAACAGTTAAAATTAATCACCCTTAAATTCATATTACTCCCCTCAATTCATGCTCATTGGAAACATATAATGGAGTAATTTCAAAGTAATAGAGTAATTTTTCATTCTCCCCCATAATTCATGTTTTCGTCCACTAAGAATCATGACTCCCCCTCAAATAGTGCCTATATAGTGTTTAATAATTTCGCAAAGATATACAAATTCACCAAAATATGCATATGATAATTTAACACATATAACACAACGAGTTGTAACGCATATAATCGTTTCAGCATATATGCATGAACCCCTAAGCATGCATACTAAAATTTGCGTAACCAAAGAAGCAAGAAATATCGCTTTTAAACAAGTCTGTGCCAATGCATGTGCAAATGCATTTGAAAATATGCGAAATTTTTTATGCACAAGAAAATTCGAGTAAATAAATGCAAAAATAAAAAATGCATGAAAAATACGCAAAGAAAATATGTAAAGAAAAATAAAAGTAAAGAAAATTCGAAAAAATACTACACAATTTTTATTTTTATTTATGTTTTTTTATTTTTATATATATTTTTATTTTGGGGTCAGATTATGTCACTTTGATCCTTTTCACGCAAATGTTTCACATGACACATAGAATAATAATTTGCCGTCAAGCCGTGTCGTCAAACTAAAATCCTAAGTTCATAGAGTGATCCATTTCGATAACTCTCACGAGTAGACCCGTCAATAGGCTGGGCCGGACCGGCTGGCCCGCCACAGCCCGCCCCGCCAGTGGGCCGGCCCGCCCGCCTTAATATTTTTTTTACATTTTTTATTTAAACTTTTTAATTAATAAAGAATTATTTATATAATTATGATATTGTAATATACGTTAATTATGTATTAATTAATAAATGCATCATTAATTATAAATGAAATCATTAATTAATTCCTATATTTAAATAAATATATAATTAATATATAAAAAACTAAAAAATATATATACATGGCGGACCAGCCCGCGGGCCAGCCCGCCCCGCCCCGCCTAGCCCGCGGCCCGTGCGGGCTAGCCCGTTTAGGCCCGCCAGAAGCCCAACCCGCCCCAAAGGCAGGGCGGGGCGGGCCGGCCCGCGGGCCGCGGGCCATTTTGACAGTTCTACTCACAAGGTTCGCTGTAGCGGTCAATTATTATCATGGGATTTATATATAGTAGATTCATGTCAACACAAGCAAAATTATATCAATTACCTGCTATCAAGGCGCTTTTAATCATTTCACCGAGCGAGAGACCGTCGATTCGGAATCAAAGTTATGGAATCCGAACCCAACGACGTGCTCCTCTTCTCGTGTCTCGATATAAGATCAGATTATCGTTGGAGAAGTTCACTTCGTGGTGCTCTTCTTCCAGCCGTTCTGACGAGTATACGAGATTGTCGAAGGAGAAGTTGACAGCAAGATCCATGCCCTCTTCTTATGATTTCTAGAAGATTTAAATAATTAGGAAGGCAGGTTAGTTTGGACTTTTTATTGTGCTTTGAGCATTCATTTTCGTGTGCGTTTTACACCTCCTTTTGTCATCATTTTCTTCCTTTTCTTGTTCGCCTTTTTCTCCCCCTCATTTTTCTCGTTTATGCAACCATCCGAAATTTATGAATTTCGGTTGAAGGCTTGATCGGGATACAAATGAAGAAAAGGATATCAGAGAAGGCTCAAAAGGGATGATTAGAGGAATAATTTCGAGGATGAAAGTTTGATTTTGGCCAAGTGGGGAATTTTCTACGTGTCCTAATCATTTTCCTAACAATCTAATGCAAGGCCAGTATGAAGCCAAGAAATACAAGTTAAGACAAGCATGTGTGACTCGCTCAAGGATAAATTCCAAAAAAAATAATAAGACTCAAAATCTCACATATATGATCCGGCTTGTGTCTAGTGGAATAAACGTTGACCTTTAGACGAAAGAATGCGACTAGACAAACAATATTAAACATACCAATCATATATCAAGGAAATATTTTTGTGAACAAATCAAAGTAGATTGAGTAATCATCACTCCCCATTTTTTTCGCTGTTTTTGTTTTAGTTTAATTCTACTTTTCAAAACAATGCAAGAAAAAAAACTTTGCGCTGTTTTTTTTTTTTTGTGCAATTTTTTTGTATTGCGGTCATTTTTTTGTTTTTGTTTTTTTATTGTTTTTTTATTAAAGGAAAAAACATGAACATGATATGAAAACAAAGAAGAAAAAAATAAGTAAAAATGCATGATTTTTTTAATAAATATATACATATATATATATATTATTGGAATTAAATGCGGAAAATGCATGATACTACCTCCGTCCCGCTAATTTTATCACATTTTGCCATTTCGGGTGTCCCACTAATTTTATCACATTTCCTTATTTAGCAAAAAACTATCACAAACAATCAATATAATAATATTAAATATTCTTAAAAGACGTGTCAAAATATACACTTTATTACCTTTTCATTGTACTATATTATTATAATAATACCACCTTAATATCCGTGCCCACCAAGATATGTGATAAAAATAACGGGACGGAGGTAGTAGATTTTTTAAAAAAAAAATTGGCATTAAACATTTCAGCTCAGATGCATAATATACCAACCTGTGATCCCTAGAAAATTAATAGTGACTCATCCTAAAAATTTAGCACTTTTAGAAAAAATTGAGTAAGGAATTTTTCACCGAGTTTGTCGTTTATGTAGGGATTTGTTGCAGTTGCTCCACCGCTCGCCCTTGATCATGTATGTGGAGCAACTACCATCGGAGTACCATACATGAGGAAAAATCTACAAAATTAGCGGGACTTTGGTACCCATTGTAATGTGGGTCCTCCCTTATTAGTAGATAACGATTTAAGCATAAAAGGTGTCAAATAAGAATGTTGTCCTAAATCGTCCATTAATGAATATTTCGGTACCCAAATTTGTTTGGGACTACCTAAAATTCGCGAAGAAATAGGAGTCCATGTGGGAGAGATTTGACACGGATAAGACGTTTCAGCTTGGGTGGAAGTGCGTTTGAGAGAAGGTTTAAAAATTTTCTCCGAGGCCAAGCGCATAAGATATTTCTTTGAATGAACTTTGACCGGATATTGAATGTAAGAATACGAGCATATAGAGTTATAAGCATATATCGTACATAAGTCGTATTTCCTATGGTTAGAATTCACACCTTTCACATTAGATTGAGAAAAATTATGTTCAAGTCTAGGTTTAAATGAAAAATTAGTAGTATCACTTGAAGCACACGATGAAATTTGTGCACTAGAACATGAAATTTTTTCATGAAAATTTTTCTTTTTAGGAACGGGAGAGGAAGGATTTTATCTTTATTATTCAGTCTTGGAGCTCTTCTGTTCTCTCGTTTCCGTGGGACTTGTTCCTTGAATATAAAAAGTACGGGACTACTTTGAATTTCAGCTTTGGTCAAAAGTGGCGTAGAATTAGTAGAAGTTGTTTCGGTGGTAGGAACGAGATCATCCGTTTGCGTCCCTTTATCATGTTTTGAAGACGAGGAAGCTTTGAGATTAGATATCTCCGTCAGAAGTGTATTCTTTTCTGCTTCAAAATTCTTCCTTTTCGTTTCTAATGTAGAATTTAAATCCCCTATTTTTTTTTATAGAAAGTATATCAACGGAAGAAGAATTTTCAGAATGATGAGATTGTGCTTCCTTGGTCTTAGAAGTCGCAAGAAGATTTTCTAAATTTCTAATCTTAGAATTTAGCTTCGTACATTCGGTGTCTAGACTAGCATAGTTAACAAGAGCTGTGCTTTTCTCGGCTTGACAGGTATCTAGACTCTTACTTAATTCACTAATCTTAGAATTAGATTTTTCTATTTGAGCTTCAAGACTAGTGACATTTTCGTTCACAACTTCCAGTCTATATTTAAGATGACTTTTCTCGTTTAGATTCCTAAGTAGACATTTGTGGTTGTTGTCTAGCCTGTCTTCTCCTTAACTACCGAACTATGCTTCTCTAACAAAATATGCTTAGTCTCACTAGAATTCAAGCTCGTAGTTAATTCATCTATTTTCGCTCTAGATCTCCTAAGGTTAGATTCGAGACTAGCTATCTGTTCCTGAGACTTGGATAATTTCTCTTCTAACTCTTTTGTACGTGTCCGCTCTTCATGTTAGCATACCCAGTTTGTAAGGATTCTAACAACTTAAACAATTTAGAGTTAGGAATGACTGCCCCTTGAGAGGATGTGTTAGTTTCAACTAGCTTCGTAATAATTTTCTCTAAAGAGATAACCTAGTGTACCATATATTGCGATATATTAGGATAATCTCATACTTTCTCAGTGGCTTCATTCCACGTAGTTTCTTTGAGTTCAAGACGATTTAGCTCAGTTACTTTGTCTTGTAGTATTTTTACTTCGTCTTGTAATTTCTCTATAATTGGATTCATAATATTTTTATTGTGGTTTTCATTTTTGGTTGTTTGGATATTTTGATCGTTGACGTGTTTTATGGATTTGAATTCTTTTTAATATTGATTAAAAATATTTGGCTTTTAAAATTTCATCTTCGAAAGGTTTTTGGTTTATAAGGTTTGATTTAAGAATCTAATTGTATATACCAAAAGCATTTCTATAATGTGCCAATAGAAGGTTATTGTTTCCGATCGAAAATTTGTTATTAAGTTTCTTTAATATCAATATAAGGCACTGTTTTCGATCGAAATAATTCTCGATTAAAAGTTTTTCGAGTGAATATGTGGAGCACTGTTTTCGATTGTTAAGTTTTTCTCGAGGTATTGTTTTTAGAAAAGAGTTTTAAATTTCAAACAATTACGTATAGTTTTAAGTTTTGCGATTTGATAAAACGTTGTTTTGAGACTTAATATCTAAACCTTTAAAATCAAATTTTTCGATCGCAAAAGATTTTGCGGGCGAAAAACAAGTTTTGCGACGATGACCTGTAAAAACAACTAAACAAAAAATTGCGAACATAAAATCACGTAAAAGTGAGAATTCAATAAAATTGAAAGTTTTGGGGTTAAATTGAAAATTTTGGACTAGATCAGAACTTTCAGTACTAAATTGTAAACTATTTGGGACCGAAATATAACTGGAGGGACTAAAATAATATTTCTGGGACTTAGAATGCAATTTGTCCTGTGTATATGTGTATCTAAGTGTTTAACGTGAAGAAGATGAAGAACACAAGCAGGTTTTTCGATCGCAAAAGAACAGACGACTTTCGATCGTAAACAGCTATCTGCGGGAGTTTTTAGATCGTAATGTTTCTCGATCAGATTTTACGAGCGTTGACCGTAGTTCTACGCATTGACCAGATTTCTCTATTGAATCTGATTTTTTTTTCGATGGTGAGTGAAGTATTTCGATCGACTAAAAATTGCGACTAAGAGTTTATCAATCGAAGATCTTTTGAAGTTGTAGCAGCGACTAAGGATTGATAGCGTTGGAAAGTTTCTCTATCGAAGAATCTGTCCAGCTCGGCGAAGAACAATGTTGAATAAGGAAGAACAGAGACCGAACTTGAACAGAAAAACAGAGGTGCACAATTGCAAACAAAAAGAAAGAAATCTCAATCAACATAAAATCGTTCAAATTCAGCGTGGGTTATGGATCGAAATGAGCAGAGTAACAAAAACGAAAAACCAATTTAACGAAAGCAAAGCAAAAACAGTCGAATTTTGAGAAAATCCGAAGAGCAATGCTAAGAACAGTAATTCAATCGATCTTCAATATTCGTAGAAAAATTGCTAAAGATCAATCCGAACTAGCTCAGAGACGTTAGAAACACTCGATCGAACAACAAAAACAGCAAACAAATCGAAATTTTCAGAATCTGGTCGAAAATTTTTAAGAACAGTTCGAAGAACACACAATGCATCTAATCTTCAAAATTCGCAGAAATTCTTAGTTCGATTGGACAAAACAAGTTCAGATCAAATAGAAACACATAATCGAACATTAATAACAGCAAATCAAGGCGAATGGTGAAGAATTAAATCCAATTTTGACGAAGAACTGTACACGGCAAATGAAAAATCAGTTTCGAGAAATTCAAAAATTCAGTCCAAATCATAACATGCTCAGCTATGATACCAATTGTTAGGTCCTAATTTATCCAACCTAGATCGATCTAAGAAGAATCGGATAGTAAATCTGAGAATTCGAGCACTTACGCTTGAGATTTACCTAAGTTGAGGTTCGAGAGAGAAATGACGTTGAAGAACACCAAGACGCTAAAATCTTCTCTCTAAACTTTCCAATTCTAATTTTCGATCTGAAAACCATACAAAGCGCACTCCTAATTTTCTTAGGAGTTCACTTATATATACCACCTATTGTGGTATATTTACACAAGTAGTCCTATGATATGACTAATTATAATTCAGTTCAAGACTACTAATTTGCATAGCAAGACACGATAACTATATTAATTGAATATAATAATATAGTTCCAACACATATGATAACAACAGGCAATACGAAAGAAGACACACCAGACAACTCCTGATTACCACAAGCTAGATTAAGAAACTCATCGAAGGAACGGAATTGAAACTTGTCAACACCTATGGAATAAAAATCGTCCTCAACTACGACAATAGTAGTAGGATCATTGAACATCATCATAAAGCGGTGATCAGTTAGACGGTAGCTAGTAGGTGCATTGACAACCTCAAAATTTGATATAGAAAATATAAGACCGTCCTTCAAAGATTCCTGAAATTTGTGAGCTATTTAGTTTTGAATATTAGCCTGCATAAGTGCGTCTTGTGCCAACCAATGAAAATTTCCTTAATCGACACACACTTTCAATCTCAATTACAGTAAACCATTCGATAAATTATAAAATAGACAAATTGATCTTATCATCCAAGAGAATAAGATCAAGACTCATAGGATCTCCATTTCTTCGCAGGTTCCTCGATGTCCACGAATGGAGGAGTCGCACAACAACGAAAACTAAACTAGACTTAGTGGTCAGATCACCAAGATCATATGACTTCATTATATGACTCATGTTGACGGCACAATGAGAAAATATTCAGTCGGACATGAGGACATACCCATCGGGAAGCTTGATTATATAGCGTATCAAGAACAATTAAAACACCAAACGTTAATAAAAATAAGAAAAACGAATGGTTATTCGAAAAATACTATGGGGAATGCAATACTGCTAATGCAGTCAGGCAGACGGAAACGCAAGACCGGGAGTGACTAGGTATGAAGAATGCTACTTAATGCAGATGGAAAATAATTATTGTTCAACGCATGTGATGCAGAATAATGACGTCAGACCGGTGTCAAATGGACCAGTTTGAAACATGAAACAGGTACACTGAATATCGGGGAGATAAAAGCTAAAAGCCTATACATGCAATTACACAACATTGGTAAACGAAACGCCATCATTCAAAGACGAAGACTGATGTACAACGACCGTTGATGTGTGAGACTGATGTATACTGAGCAAGACTGATGTACAACGACCGTTGATGTGTGAGACCGACATAAGACAGAACTCTCTGTAAATTTCAGTGCCGAGATAAATACATGTTGTCATTCACTAATTAACGATTAAACTGCCGTGCGAGCAGGTACAAAGCATACATTTATTAGAAAGACGATTACTATGCAAGACTGATGTAAAACGACCGGTGATGTGTAAGACCGAGATGAAACGGAACTGTCTATAAACTTCAATGCCGAGATAACTACATGTCATCATTCATTAATGAACGATTAAGCTGCCGTGCGAACAGGTACAGAGAATACATTTATTACAAAGACGATTTGATCTGCATAATCGACGTTGCTTCAACAAACACAGCCAAAAACAAATGAAATGTTTTTTTATCACGCCACGTCATCACACATACGACTGTTCAACAACCGTACATTGAACTCAGACGTAAAAAAATTTAACCGACAAGCTTCGAGGACTCTGATTGAATGGGGGGACTTGTTACCGACGTGCATCACAGTAGAGACCGTATCCAACTTTTATATATATAATTAATGAGAGAATTAGAAGTGATTAACTTCATAATTGGGTATTTATAGTCTTAATGATTAATTATTTAACTCCCCAAAAGCTGGATTATTTATCTGAATTCGAGTCAAAATACGTAACTTGTCCAACTCTTGCCTTTGCTCAAGCATACGAAAAACCGGACAAACTCGATTCATTTACACCCCAATCACAATTAAATACAACAAGTTAGTTACATGTCAAAGGATATTTTAAAGTTGTAATTCATAAGGGGAATATAAGTAAGTATACTTATGTAATGATCATAGGAAGTCAATGGTGACATTGTCAAAGTCTACGGCACATCTCATTAGATAATTCATCCAACATGTAAGTTTTATAATAAAATGTCCGTTAGATAAATGAGAATGTAATCCATATACCATACATTTAAGCATTAATTATAAACCTTATATATAATTAATCAATATGATTATTATGTTGTTTCAATTATGAAATATTTATTAAATTTAAATATTTAATTTATATAATTTATAAAATCTATTCTGTTATATAAAGGGTGTGGGTTGGCTACACTGCCACATTTGATCCGTCATTTATTTGCAGTTTGGTCCTTATACTTTCTATTTAATTACTTCCATAATTTTTATATCACTTATTTTTATTTTTGTACTTACTTCCTTAAATATTGTTTTTCTTTTATATAATTAAAAATTAGTGACACCTACACATAAATATACTCCCTCCGTCCCAAAAGTTTTTGTACATTTTACTAAATCGGGCGTCCCACCTCTTTTGTACATTTTCTTATTTAGCAAAAAAACTATCACAAACAATCAATATAATAATATTAAATATTCTTAAAAGACGTGCCAAAATATACACTTTTTTACCTTTCCAACACACTATATTATTAAAATATTCAGTTTCTTAAAACCCGTGCCGAACAGTAAATGTACAAAATGCAATGGGACAGAGGGAGTAATTAATAGTACTATAAATAATAAATCTTAAAATTAAGAGTAATATAAATATAATTATATTCTAGCACACGCATAGAGTGTGTGGAAAGTACTCGTATGAATAATGGAAGGGAGAAATGTTAAAAGTTGAGGAGGTGTTTGTTTTGGGGTGATCCTCCAAAACATCATGATCATCCTCTCATCTCTTCCTCATCACTATGTTTGCTTTTGTAGGTGATGTTTCATCACTGTAACCAAGATCACCTAGGTTATTCAAATGGGATGATAATCCAACTTTTGGATTATCCAAAAAAAATTAGGTGATCTAACATTACAGTGATGGGGTGATATTTTGATAATCCAACTTATAATTAAGCTTAAAAAATTTTAAACTCGTTACTAAGACATTGATAATTATTACGTAAAAAAACCATATCAAAATAAACATATTAATTTACATTACCTAGATGATGTGCATAAGGTTAAATATGTTATTTACGCAATAACACCACACAAATCACAGTGACTAATCAAACATACTATTCCAATATTACCTAGATATGCATAATGGAATATCACTCCGAAACAAACACGGTTATGTGATGACATATCACCTTGATCCACTTCACGGTGATATTCACATTACGGTTATTCGAGTATCACCGTGATGCTGGATCACCTCAAACAACACCCCCTAAGGGTAATGTTGTCCAAATACAATTAGAACGATAAACACATCATCATGATGCAAGACTGTATAACTTTTTTGAGTGATCCAAAATGTTGAATATCACTTTACACATGCCTTCTTTTCAGTAACTGGCGGTTACGACCGACTAACCCCCGGTTAATTAACCTCCAGTTACGATTATAACCATAACCGGGCGGCAACCCTAACTGGCAACTGTTATCGGCCAGTACGGCGGTTAGTGATTTCCCAAACCGTCGGTTAGGCGGTTTAACCGGCGGTTATAACCGTTATATAAAAAAGATTAAAAAAATAATATTTAACTTTACTCATAAATAATTAATTAGAAATATTATTTGATTTTACTCATATTAATAATAATTAATTAGAAAATTTTGAAGCAATGTAGTTTGTGTTGTGTTAAAATTTTGTAATATATTTCATGATTCGTAAAATTTATTATATCTAAAGCTTTATATCAAAATAGTGAAATACGAAGGAAAAAGACACCCATAACTTATTTAGTTGTAGCTAATTGCAAAATAAAAACTAAAAACAATAAAAAAATTTAACCAGCGGTTCAGCCGCCCACGGCAGTTGACTAACCGCCAGTTAGATTAACCCGCAACAGGGGTGTAATACCTGGGTTCCGTGCGTAAGTTGGCCAATAAATTTGCATGCATATTACGTGGCTACATGACCGCATAATTTATATTATTTATTATGTGTTTATGTGAAATACTGATTTAATCAGGAAATTCGGAACTAAAAAGAATTTCGAAATTGAGGAGAGGAATTCTCGAAGGAGTAATTTCGAAGGATGAATTTTTGGAAATTAAGGAATGGGAAGTATGGAATAATTGTTAATAGCAATTAGCGAAAATTAAGAAGACAAAAGAGGAGAATTTCGTAATTTAGTAGTAAGCAAAAGGTTGGGTGTTTCAAATTCGTAGCTTTAATTTAAAAGTGCCGAACATTTAGTCAAGAGGAGGGATATATTAGTAATATAATTATAAATATTACGTGATTAAAGTTAGAGGGTTAGGTTATGATCTTTGTCATTTATCTATCATTAACATCAAGTAGAAGAAATAAAGAAATAAACATTTCCTTTATTAACTATCGAGAAATTGGAGTCCAGAGAGAAGGGAGAGCTCGAACAAGTAGAGATCGAATTTTAGCTTGGAAAGGGTATACTTCTTCTTATTTTGAATTTCATGTTTTTAAATTATGAGTTAGAATGTTTCTAAAGAAAGTTAGGAATAAGGATAAATTCTAAGAAAAATAACGATGGTATGTTAGTTGCTGATTTTAGGGTTTCCAAATATAAATCATACTAACATGATTGTTAAGATTTATGTATGTTACGTTTAGGAAAATTGATAAGATTGAAACTGAATAAAGCAGGTTAAACTAACTTTGATCGAATGTAATAAACGATATGAGTAATCGGGCGAATAGAATTAGTGATTTAAGGTTTCGACCGAAACAAGAAATCCAATAATATTTCGATCGGCCGATTTTGACTACTATATAAATGTACTTTCGATCGAATCTTATGATATGTGCCACCAATGATCGGGCGAAACTGAGATGGAAGGGGACAAATCGATCGAAAGTGAAGGTTATAATATAAGGAATCGAGTGATTAATAAATATTTTGGTAAGATGAATTTTGATTGGTCGAAACTCGGTTATGATGATGTCAACACACGGCGAAAGTGATGTATTTTAAAGCATAAAATCGGGCGATCTTGAATTATAGAGAATCGACCGAAAGTGAAGAAGTTATAATGAAGTTCTATCGACCGAATGTGATCCTAAGCTAGACTAATCGGGCGATACAATAGGTGATGTCATGATACGGCGAAACCTATGTGGATATATGCATCAAACGATCGAATGAGCTGAGCATTATATATATTGTTTTCAAGTGAGAGTGAGAATATTATAATAAATATTTGATCGAAAGTAGGTTTGGTTTGTAGCAAATTGGGCAGTGAGAATATTATAATATATATTTGATCGAAAGTAGGTTTGGCTTGTATTAAATTGAGCAATACAAAGGTTAAAAGACAATCGATCGAAACTCATATCTATACTATATTAAATCGGCCGAAAGCGGATTATTATTTGTAAAGAATAGGGACAATAATAAAGC
Source organism: Craterostigma plantagineum (assembly GCA_027422505.1). NCBI lineage: Eukaryota > Viridiplantae > Streptophyta > Magnoliopsida > Lamiales > Linderniaceae > Craterostigma > Craterostigma plantagineum. Next base: position 76,752 of record JAPQWV010000919.1, read on the forward strand.
GCCGACGACATTAGTGGCTTGGGATCTGTGCCTCCGTTTCCTTCGACTCCTCAACCCGTTGCTGGCCTGGGATTTGTGCCTCTATTTCCTCCGACTCCTCAACACATTGAGGGCTCAGGATTTGGGCCTAATTTTGCTCCGAATCCTCATCCGATTGGTGGCCCGGAATTGGTGCCTCCATTTCCTCCGCCTCCTCAACCGAACATAATCCCGCCTCCTCAGATCGCCGTACATAGGCCTTGGAGCTCTTCTCTGTTCGGTTGCATGGACAATCCCGAAAATAGTATTATTTTTGTCGGTTCGGTCTTTATTAGTTGATTTTCGTAAATGTTTCTTGTTTTTACTTTTTTTTTTCATCAATTGCTTTCCGTGAGTAGCGTTCTGGCAGATCGCGGAGATACTGGACGGGGGCACGAAGTCTAAATATTTACTACATACTAGTAATTCCATCGTGCTGCAGGGGCGGATCTACGTTGTGTCCCGAGGGGGCCACGGCCCCCGCGAAAATTTTCGAAGTTTCTAGTACAATATATGTATTATATTGGAAAATTGTATATATAGATATCTAATATTAAGTATGACAAAATGGTGTGAAGTGCAACAGTTAGTCATGTGAAGTTTTATTTGTAAGGTTCTGGGTTTTGAGGCTTTTCCTATTCTTTTTTGTTTTTATTAGTTTAATTGTTTGTTTTTATTATGCTTTTAGTTCATTTCTTCCTTTTTAAGTTAGGTTAACGCTTTCTTTTATTTTATGCAAGTTTTCTATTATTATTGTTTCTTTTTAGTTCTTTTCATTTTTGTTTTTTTATTCTTATTGAGTTACTTTTTAGTTATTTTGACACCTTTTCTTTTCGTCTTAATTGTTCTCTTTTAGATTATTTTTTGTTAATACATTAATATATATTTGTTAATATATACGATTTAATCTGTAATTTTTTATTTTTCCAATACCTTATGATAGTCAATTGATAGTATCTTGATCTTCCAAATTGAGCTAGTCAACAATGTAGATATATCTCAAGCGAAATATTCTCACATAATTAAGCTCATCTCGGGTGTGCGGCGGAATACCATAGTCGATTACTTAAAAATGACTCTGGGAAAGCAAAAAAAAAAAATTACGGCCCCCCCAATTAAAAAGTTCTGGATCCGCCCCTGATCGTGCTCATTCTATGCATGTGTTGAGTGAAATATTGAAAATTAAAATTTTAAGTGAATACTTATATAAACTAATTTAGATAGTATAAAAGTTTTGAAATCAAATTTTAAATAAGCTCTTAAATTAATTATTCTTAATACTATACACATTGATTTCACATTTGATTTAAAATAGTAGTTACTTTTTTATTATTAATAAAGAATGGCAAAATAGTAATGATAGCTATAAAATATAGATGCATGAATGTATGTATGTATAATTGTCCCGAAAGAATCGTTAATTTGTAATAAGCGAATTAAACAGCTTGCGGGACTAGCGGAATGTGGTAGACACTGATAGCCTTTTGGGCTTATAGAATCTCCAATGCCAGACTGTCTTGTTCATTGCTTTTGCGAATGGTGTGCACTTTGTCAAGAGTATCGTGAACTTCAGGCACGAGGCATCGACCCTTCTATCGGTAAGAATGCTTATCATTCGATCAATTTTGACGATTGTCTATTTTTTTCAATCATATTTGTTGTGTTTAGGGTGGATTGGAAATGTAGCCTAAGCCTCAACAACCGTTACAACAACTTGGTATGACACCTCCCCCGCAGCAAAAGGATGCTGTAATATTATAAATCAATTGAGAGAAGGAGAAAACATATACATATATATATATATATATATATATATTTATTTTTAAAAGTTGGTCGCTTTTGGTTTTTCTTTTTCTTGGATTAATTGGTGCTTCAGCTTTTGATTGTTTTGTTCAATTTCTCAGAATGTACTTCAAGGTGTTTAAGATTGGAAAGAGTGATTTATTATGGTGATAGTAAATGGATGAAATCTCAAACGTAAGCTAAAAATAAAATCACTTAGAGCATCTCCAACCGAACTGGAAAATCAAATTCATAAATTTACTCCAAAACGATACCAAAAACCAATCTCAAAATGAGATTTTTAATTTCTCAAACCTGAAAAAACGCATTTTTGCGTTTGTGTCGGTTGGTATGCGATGAGAGTTTTCAATTTGCATCCAAGTCCGATTTTTCCCTTTCTTCTCTCATATGCGTTTGTAAGATAAAGCAGATGAATTGACAGATGAAATGTGGACAATTGAGCTGTCAGATGTAAAACGTCAGAGTTCTTGGTTTTTGAGTGAGAGAAATAGAGAGCAAATTAAAAACATGGATAGATTTCGTATTATATTATTTTCTTGCATGATACGTGGGAATGATGACGTACCTAAATTAAGCCATGTAATTTAATCAATGCTTTTTATATGTATAATTATATTTTTATTACTAATCTTATTAAATTTTTCGATCAAATCTAAAATAATATTTGTAGTCTAATTGGTAAACTTGTAAAATACGTGGGTATTATTAAAATTTGTAAAAATTGTACTAGAAGTGAATATTTCAAAATAGTCTATTGAGTTTGAGAATGCGTTGATCGGTTGGAGAAGAATTACTGCATTTTGAGTTTGGGAATGCGTTTGAGTTTGAGAATGCGTTTAGCGGTTGGAGATGGTCTTAGAAGAAAGATTGACGGAACTAACCGCGCGAACTCGATGAGCTAGCTCGTCTGAAGCTCGGTTATATTAATGAAAAAAGAAAAAATTGATGAGCTTCATAATCGGGCTTTATATTCTTAATTTTCGAAAACCCACGAATCTTCTGATTTCGAGCTCAAAATAAATGAGCTCTTAGTCAAGGGTAAAAAACGAGACAAGCTCTATGTATACACACCCTTATCAGAACTCAATTGTTATCGGGCCGAGTCGGGCTGGCATGAAATCTTATGAGCCTAAGATTAGGCCCAAACGCACAACGTGATGGGTTGGACCAGCATGTCGGGCTTAACGGGCCTAGATTTTTAATATTTTTGTATTCTATTTATTTAAAAATCTTTTGTTTATTGATTATCAATTATATTTTTCATCATTATTATACACAATATTACAAATATATTGTTATAGAAAAAAATTATATCCCATCAAAAAGTATAATTTTTTGCTTATAAAACTGAATTTGATTATATAATATATAGAAAATAAAAGAAAAACTAAAACATGGCGGGCCCAATTTGCCCAGCACGTCGGGCTTTTTGGCCCGTAGTCCGTCAGTCCAGTGGGCTTGACGGGCCGGTTCAAAAAGTCCGATCATGTTTTGGGCTCACGAAATTTAGGCCCAAGCCCAGTTTTTACAGCCGGGTCGGGGCGGCCAATTGAACTTGGACAAAATTTTCAGCTCTAACTATAGACTTTTTAATAAAACATATAAACCATTAACAAAATAATTATGAAATCAAAATCATTAATAAACTAGCGGTACTCGTAAAAACTTTGAACGAGTTATGTAACTCGTATAACATTTATACGTAGTCCTCGCTGTCGAGCGCGTATGTGGTGTAACTCGTAACTCCTAAAATATTTGTACGAGTTAGATCTGGTTTTAAACCCTACAAATCGAAGCAACGAAGACAACGATTGAAAAAAAAAACAGATGACGACGAGACGACGAATCAGCAACTTCGACGGCCTCCTCTACGCCACCCGGCCCGCGACGTTGCTGCCCGCCTTTGCCGCGACATCCTCCTCCACCACGACGACTTGAAATGCCATGTCACGTGTGCGGACACCGCGGACAACGTGGACTAGTAACTCGTATACTGTTATTACGATTTACTAACTCATACAAAGTTTTTACGAAATTCGCTATTTAATGGTTTTGATTTCATAATTTGTTAATGGTTTGTATATTTTTATTTATTTTATTTAAAAAAGCCTCTAACTATAACATGCCAAAAAGATGGTTCTCTATCTTTTCCTTTTCTATCGAGACTCCGTTACCAGTGGCCCCAACTTCTGGCCTTCCACTTATCGCCTTAAGCTTACTGCTAATAGATACCTGCTTGCTTACTGGCAATCTATGAACGAATGTGTCTGTTAAACAAAGCCCTAACCTCATCCCTTCCCTGAGCTCCGGTGTGCTCCACAGTGACTGATTGAACAACAAGAGCACCACAAACTCCAAATCGATTTTCTAGAAAGGGCAGCAACATCATTTTGAGGGATGAGATGAAACAAAATATAGACCGGTGTGTTATTGGTCTTCCGTTCGTAGTGAAAGGGGCCCGCTTACCCACTCCCCTTTACCCCTAGCGATAGGGACCTCGCTCCGGAACCTGTGATGAATTAGTTGCATACGAGTGAACCCGCTTTTCCAACTAGAGTATCAATCTACCTATCCCTCCCAAGACAACTTTACATAAATGTTAATGTACTTTTTCAGCATCCTTCCAAACCAATATCCGCACCATTTGCTTAAGGGAAAGCATCAACCTATAAAGTTGTAATTTAATATAGGGAGAGTATAAATACTGAGATAATTCTTGAAAAGTCAACACGGTGACATATGTCAAAGTCTACGGTGCCTCTCATTGGATAGTTCATCCATGTAATTTAATAATGAAATGTCCGCAAAAGGTTAAATGCGAATATAGATCATATACCATAATGTCAACCTTCTCAACTCTCCTCCTGGAAAGTCTTACAAATTGGACATTATACGCAGACAGCTGGATAGCCATATACCTCGATCGATTATTATTATTATTACTATTATTATTATTATATTATTGTTATTATTATTATGTTAACGCGTCTCTACACTTAAATAATCAAATGAATAAAAAATTATCAGTCACATGTTAGAAAAATTATATATATATATATGTTTATATATATACACATATATATGTACGCAGTAGAATAAAGTTTTAACACATACATACCCATTCCGTTGAAAGTATACGTTAACACCTGTTTACGTAGCTTTTTATTTGTATACTATGTACCGTATTACGTGTTTGTGTGGTACCTAAAAGTATTTTATGCGATATTTTCGTAAGCATGACGCATCGTTTTTTCAACGTATTGTACGTGTACCACGATACGTTTTTCTATTGTACACAAATCTATTATATTATGTATCTTCAACCACCGATACATGTGTCAAATTTTATTCCAATAGGTGCCTACGTATAAAACAAAGTGCTAAGAAGGGACTCTGATATTTGTTTTAATATATATTGTTGCTGTTTAAGTATAAAGTTACCCATTTTGTTGGGTTTTAAATACTGTTTATTTATATGTAATTTAATCTAATTGTTATTGCTAGTTATTATTATGCAGCCTAACTAGTGCTCACGTGATACTTCCTATATAATAGAACTCAAAGTCAAACTCTATCCTTTGTGTACCTCATTCTCTTACAAAAGCATTGCAATATAAAGATACCATTACAATAATGGGGAAAGTCAACAAGCACGAAGCTAATCATAGTTCTCATGACGACGAAATGATAGAAACAGTAAGCTTTCCTCCTCCCCAACAACAACAAAGCACCGGACGGCGGTAATGCTCAGTGCTCATTTTCCTCCGACTTCTCAACCAAACTTCGATGGCTCGGAATTTGTGCCTCAGTTTCCTCCGACGAATAATAATATGCCATTCGGACAAGTGCCTCCTCCTCGTAATAACCCGATGGCGATGAACACTACAATCGCCGTACCTCAACCTTGGAGCTCTTCTATGTTCGGTTGCTTCGATAATCCCTAACACGGTGCGACCTTTTTCCTCAGTTAATTCGTTCCTTATGGTGCAGTTTGATTTGTGGAAGTAGCGGGAAAAGAAAATGAGAGAGAAAAAAACGGTTTTCATTGAGTTTTTCTTTCGTTTTCCCGGGTGAGAGAATTAGTTTTTTAGGAGTTTCAAGTATAAACCTAAGCAAGATTTTCTTTGATTTTCCTCGTCTATTTCTTCAATCAACCAAACATAGAAACTAGTTTTCGCTTTCCCTTTATTTTTCTGATCCGTGCTAAGAACAGTAATTCAATCGATCTTCAATATTCGTAGAAAAATTGCTAAAGATCAATCCGAACTAGCTCAGAGACGTTAGAAACACTCGATCGAACAACAAAAACAGCAAACAAATCGAAATTTTCAGAATCTGGTCGAAAATTTTTAAGAACAGTTCGAAGACACACAATGCATCTAATCTTCAAAATTCGCAGAAATTCTTAGTTCGATTGGACAAAAACAAGTTCAGATCAAATAGAAACACATAATCGAACATTAATAACAGCAAATCAAGGCGAATGGTGAAGAATTAAATCCAATTTTGACGAAGAACTGTACACGGCAAATGAAAAATCAGTTTCGAGAAATTCAAAAATTCAGTCCAAATCATAACATGCTCAGCTATGATACCAATTGTTAGGTCCTAATTTATCCAACCTAGATCGATCTAAGAAGAATCGGATAGTAAATCTGAGAATTCGAGCACTTACGCTTGAGATTTACCTAAGTTGAGGTTCGAGAGAGAAATGACGTTGAAGAACACCAAGACGCTAAAATCTTCTCTCTAAACTTTCCAATTCTAATTTTCGATCTGAAAACCATACAAAGCGCACTCCTAATTTTCTTAGGAGTTCACTTATATATACCACCTATTGTGGTATATTTACACAAGTAGTCCTATGATATGACTAATTATAATTCAGTTCAAGACTACTAATTTGCATAGCAAGACACGATAACTATATTAATTGAATATAATAATATAGTTCCAACACATATGATAACAACAGGCAATACGAAAGAAGACACACCAGACAACTCCTGATTACCACAAGCTAGATTAAGAAACTCATCGAAGGAACGGAATTGAAACTTGTCAACACCTATGGAATAAAAATCGTCCTCAACTACGACAATAGTAGTAGGATCATTGAACATCATCATAAAGCGGTGATCAGTTAGACGGTAGCTAGTAGGTGCATTGACAACCTCAAAATTTGATATAGAAAATATAAGACCGTCCTTCAAAGATTCCTGAAATTTGTGAGCTATTTAGTTTTGAATATTAGCCTGCATAAGTGCGTCTTGTGCCAACCAATGAAAATTTCCTTAATCGACACACACTTTCAATCTCAATTACAGTAAACCATTCGATAAATTATAAAATAGACAAATTGATCTTATCATCCAAGAGAATAAGATCAAGACTCATAGGATCTCCATTTCTTCGCAGGTTCCTCGATGTCCACGAATGGAGGAGTCGCACAACAACGAAAACTAAACTAGACTTAGTGGTCAGATCACCAAGATCATATGACTTCATTATATGACTCATGTTGACGGCACAATGAGAAAATATTCAGTCGGACATGAGGACATACCCATCGGGAAGCTTGATTATATAGCGTATCAAGAACAATTAAAACACCAAACGTTAATAAAAATAAGAAAAACGAATGGTTATTCGAAAAATACTATGGGGAATGCAATACTGCTAATGCAGTCAGGCAGACGGAAACGCAAGACCGGGAGTGACTAGGTATGAAGAATGCTACTTAATGCAGATGGAAAATAATTATTGTTCAACGCATGTGATGCAGAATAATGACGTCAGACCGGTGTCAAATGGACCAGTTTGAAACATGAAACAGGTACACTGAATATCGGGGAGATAAAAGCTAAAAGCCTATACATGCAATTACACAACATTGGTAAACGAAACGCCATCATTCAAAGACGAAGACTGATGTACAACGACCGTTGATGTGTGAGACTGATGTATACTGAGCAAGACTGATGTACAACGACCGTTGATGTGTGAGACCGACATAAGACAGAACTCTCTGTAAATTTCAGTGCCGAGATAAATACATGTTGTCATTCACTAATTAACGATTAAACTGCCGTGCGAGCAGGTACAAAGCATACATTTATTAGAAAGACGATTACTATGCAAGACTGATGTAAAACGACCGGTGATGTGTAAGACCGAGATGAAACGGAACTGTCTATAAACTTCAATGCCGAGATAACTACATGTCATCATTCATTAATGAACGATTAAGCTGCCGTGCGAACAGGTACAGAGAATACATTTATTACAAAGACGATTTGATCTGCATAATCGACGTTGCTTCAACAAACACAGCCAAAAACAAATGAAATGTTTTTTTATCATGCCACGTCATCACACATACGACTGTTCAACAACCGTACATTGAACTCAGACGTAAAAAAATTTAACCGACAAGCTTCGAGGACTCTGATTGAATGGGGGGACTTGTTACCGACGTGCATCACAGTAGAGACCGTATCCAACTTTTATATATATAATTAATGAGAGAATTAGAAGTGATTAACTTCATAATTGGGTATTTATAGTCTTAATGATTAATTATTTAACTCCCCAAAAGCTGGATTATTTATCTGAATTCGAGTCAAAATACGTAACTTGTCCAACTCTTGCCTTTGCTCAAGCATACGAAAAACCGGACAAACTCGATTCATTTACACCCCAATCACAATTAAATACAACAAGTTAGTTACATGTCAAAGGATATTTTAAAGTTGTAATTCATAAGGGGAATATAAGTAAGTATACTTATGTAATGATCATAGGAAGTCAATGGTGACATTGTCAAAGTCTACGGCACATCTCATTAGATAATTCATCCAACATGTAAGTTTTATAATAAAATGTCCGTTAGATAAATGAGAATGTAATCCATATACCATACATTTAAGCATTAATTATAAACCTTATATATAATTAATCAATATGATTATTATGTTGTTTCAATTATGAAATATTTATTAAATTTAAATATTTAATTTATATAATTTATAAAATCTATTCTGTTATATAAAGGGTGTGGGTTGGCTACACTGCCACATTTGATCCGTCATTTATTTGCAGTTTGGTCCTTATACTTTCTATTTAATTACTTCCATAATTTTTATATCACTTATTTTTATTTTTGTACTTACTTCCTTAAATATTGTTTTTCTTTTATATAATTAAAAATTAGTGACACCTACACATAAATATACTCCCTCCGTCCCAAAAGTTTTTGTACATTTTACTAAATCGGGCGTCCCACCTCTTTTGTACATTTTCTTATTTAGCAAAAAAACTATCACAAACAATCAATATAATAATATTAAATATTCTTAAAAGACGTGCCAAAATATACACTTTTTTACCTTTCCAACACACTATATTATTAAAATATTCAGTTTCTTAAAACCCGTGCCGAACAGTAAATGTACAAAATGCAATGGGACAGAGGGAGTAATTAATAGTACTATAAATAATAAATCTTAAAATTAAGAGTAATATAAATATAATTATATTCTAGCACACGCATAGAGTGTGTGGAAAGTACTCGTATGAATAATGGAAGGGAGAAATGTTAAAAGTTGAGGAGGTGTTTGTTTTGGGGTGATCCTCCAAAACATCATGATCATCCTCTCATTTCTTCCTCATCACTATGTTTGCTTTTGTAGGTGATGTTTCATCACTGTAACCAAGATCACCTAGGTGATTCAAATGGGATGATAATCCAACTTTTGGATTATCCAAAAAAAATTAGGTGATCTAACATTACAGTGATGGGGTGATATTTTGATAATCCAACTTATAATTAAGCTTAAAAAATTTTAAACTCGTTACTAAGACATTGATAATTATTACGTAAAAAACCATATCAAAATAAACATATTAATTTACATTACCTAGATGATATGCATAAGGTTAAATATGTTATTTACGCAATAACACCACACAAATCACAGTGACTAATCAAACATACTATTCCAATATTACCTAGATATGCATAATGGAATATCACTCCGAAACAAACACGGTTATGTGATGACATATCACCTTGATCCACTTCACGGTGATATTCACATTACGGTTATTCGAGTATCACCGTGATGCTGGATCACCTCAAACAACACCCCCTAAGGGTAATGTTGTCCAAATACAATTAGAACGATAAACACATCATCATGATGCAAGACTGTATAACTTTTTTGAGTGATCCAAAATGTTGAATATCACTTTACACATGCCTTCTTTTCAGTAACTGGCGGTTACGACCGACTAACCCCCGGTTAATTAACCTCCAGTTACGATTATAACCATAACCGGGCGGCAACCCTAACTGGCAACTGTTATCGGCCAGTACGGCGGTTAGTGATTTCCCAAACCGTCGGTTAGGCGGTTTAACCGGCGGTTATAACCGTTATATAAAAAAGATTAAAAAAAATAATATTTAACTTTACTCATAAATAATTAATTAGAAATATTATTTGATTTTACTCATATTAATAATAATTAATTAGAAAATTTTGAAGCAATGTAGTTTGTGTTGTGTTAAAATTTTGTAATATATTTCATGATTCGTAAAATTTATTATATCTAAAGCTTTATATCAAAATAGTGAAATACGAAGGAAAAAGACACCCATAACTTATTTAGTTGTAGCTAATTGCAAAATAAAAACTAAAAACAATAAAAAAATTTAACCAGCGGTTCAGCCGCCCACGGCAGTTGACTAACCGCCAGTTAGATTAACCCGCAACAGGGGTGTAATACCTGGGTTCCGTGCGTAAGTTGGTCAATAAATTTGCATGCATATTACGTGGCTACATGACTGCATAATTTATATTATTTATTATGTGTTTATGTGAAATACTGATTTAATCAGGAAATTCGGAACTAAAAAGAATTTCGAAATTAAGGAGAGGAATTCTCGAAGGAGTAATTTCGAAGGATGAATTTTTGGAAATTAAGGAATGGGAAGTATGGAATAATTGTTAATAGCAATTAGCGAAAATTAAGAAGACAAAAGAGGAGAATTTCGTAATTTAGTAGTAAGCAAAAGGTTGGGTGTTTCAAATTCGTAGCTTTAATTTAAAAGTGCCGAACATTTAGTCAAGAGGAGGGATATATTAGTAATATAATTATAAATATTACGTGATTAAAGTTAGAGGGTTAGGTTATGATCTTTGTCATTTATCTATCATTAACATCAAGTAGAAGAAATAAAGAAATAAACATTTCCTTTATTAACTATCGAGAAATTGGAGTCCAGAGAGAAGGGAGAGCTCGAACAAGTAGAGATCGAATTTTAGCTTGGAAAGGGTATACTTCTTCTTATTTTGAATTTCATGTTTTTAAATTATGAGTTAGAATGTTTCTAAAGAAAGTTAGGAATAAGGATAAATTCTAAGAAAAATAACGATGGTATGTTAGTTGCTGATTTTAGGGTTTCCAAATATAAATCATACTAACATGATTGTTAAGATTTATGTATGTTACGTTTAGGAAAATTGATAAGATTGAAACTGAATAAAGCAGGTTAAACTAACTTTGATCGAATGTAATAAACGATATGAGTAATCGGGCGAATAGAATTAGTGATTTAAGGTTTCGACCGAAACAAGAAATCCAATAATATTTCGATCGGCCGATTTTGACTACTATATAAATGTACTTTCGATCGAATCTTATGATATGTGCCACCAATGATCGGGCGAAACTGAGATGGAAGGGGACAAATCGATCGAAAGTGAAGGTTATAATATAAGGAATCGAGTGATTAATAAATATTTTGGTAAGATGAATTTTGATTGGTCGAAACTCGGTTATGATGATGTCAACACACGGCGAAAGTGATGTATTTTAAAGCATAAAATCGGGCGATCTTGAATTATAGAGAATCGACCGAAAGTGAAGAAGTTATAATGAAGTTCTATCGACCGAATGTGATCCTAAGCTAGACTAATCGGGCGATACAATAGGTGATGTCATGATACGGCGAAACCTATGTGGATATATGCATCAAACGATCGAATGAGCTGAGCATTATATATATTGTTTTCAAGTGAGAGTGAGAATATTATAATAAATATTTGATCGAAAGTAGGTTTGGTTTGTAGCAAATTGGGCAGTGAGAATATTATAATATATATTTGATCGAAAGTAGGTTTGGCTTGTATTAAATTGAGCAATACAAAGGTTAAAAGACAATCGATCGAAACTCATATCTATACTATATTAAATCGGCCGAAAGCGGATTATTATTTGTAAAGAATAGGGACAATAATAAAGCGCCGACGACATTAGTGGCTTGGGATCTGTGCCTCCGTTTCCTTCGACTCCTCAACCCGTTGCTGGCCTGGGATTTGTGCCTCTATTTCCTCCGACTCCTCAACACATTGAGGGCTCAGGATTTGGGCCTAATTTTGCTCCGAATCCTCATCCGATTGGTGGCCCGGAATTGGTGCCTCCATTTCCTCCGCCTCCTCAACCGAACATAATCCCGCCTCCTCAGATCGCCGTACATAGGCCTTGGAGCTCTTCTCTGTTCGGTTGCATGGACAATCCCGAAAATATTATTATTTTTGTCGGTTCGGTCTTTATTAGTTGATTTTCGTAAATGTTTCTTGTTTTTACTTTTTTTTTCACCAATTGCTTTCCGTGAGTAGCGTTCTGGCAGATCGCGGAGATACTGGACGGGGGCACGAAGTCTAAATATTTACTACATACTAGTAATTCCATCGTGCTGCAGGGGCGGATCTACGTTGTGGCCCGAGGGGGCCACGGCCCCCGCGAAAATTTTCGAAGTTTCTAGTACAATATATGTATTATATTGGAAAATTGTATATATAGATATCTAATATTAAGTATGACCAAAATGGTGTGAAGTGCAACAGTTAGTCATGTGAAGTTTTATTTGTAAGGTTCTGGGTTTTGAGGCTTTTCCTATTCTTTTTTGTTTTTATTAGTTTAATTGTTTGTTTTTATTATGCTTTTAGTTCATTTCTTCCTTTTTAAGTTAGGTTAACGCTTTCTTTTATTTTATGCAAGTTTTCTATTATTATTGTTTCTTTTTAGTTCTTTTCATTTTTGTTTTTTTATTCTTATTGAGTTACTTTTTAGTTATTTTGACACCTTTTCTTTTCGTCTTAATTGTTCTCTTTTAGATTATTTTTTGTTAATACATTAATATATATTTGTTAATATATACGATTTAATCTGTAATTTTTTATTTTTCCAATACCTTATGATAGTCAATTGATAGTATCTTGATCTTCCAAATTGAGCTAGTCAACAATGTAGATATATCTCAAGCGAAATATTCTCACATAATTAAGCTCATCTCGGGTGTGCGGCGGAATACCATAGTCGATTACTTAAAAATGACTCTGGGAAAGCAAAAAAAAAAAAATTACGGCCCCCCCAATTAAAAAATTCTGGATCCGCCCCTCGTGCTCATTCTATGCATGTGTTGAGTGAAATATTGAAAATTAAAATTTTAAGTGAATACTTATATAAACTAATTTAGATAGTATAAAAGTTTTGAAATCAAATTTTCAATAAGCTCTTAAATTAATTATTCTTAATACTATACACATTGATTTCACATTTGATTTAAAATAGTAGTTACTTTTTTATTATTAATAAAGAATGGCAAAATAGTAATGATAGCTATAAAATATAGATGCATGAATGTATGTATGTATAATTGTCCCGAAAGAATCGTTAATTTGTAATAAGCGAATTAAACAGCTTGCGGGACTAGCGGAATGTGGTAGACACTGATAGCCTTTTGGGCTTATAGAATCTCCAATGCCAGACTGTCTTGTTCATTGCTTTTGCGAATGGTGTGCACTTTGTCAAGAGTATCGTGAACTTCAGGCACGAGGCATCGACCCTTCTATCGGTAAGAATGCTTATCATTCGATCAATTTTGACGATTGTCTATTTTTTTCAATCATATTTGTTGTGTTTAGGGTGGATTGGAAATGTAGCCTAAGCCTCAACAACCGTTACAACAACTTGGTATGACACCTCCCCCGCAGCAAAAGGATGCTGTAATATTATAAATCAATTGAGAGAAGGAGAAAACATATACATATATATATATATATATTTATTTATTTTTAAAAGTTGGTCGCTTTTGGTTTTTCTTTTTCTTGGATTAATTGGTGCTTCAGCTTTTGATTGTTTTGTTCAATTTCTCAGAATGTACTTCAAGGTGTTTAAGATTGGAAAGAGTGTTTTATTATGGTGATAGTAAATGGATGAAATCTCAAACGTAAGCTAAAAATAGAATCACTTAGAGCATCTCCAACCGAACTGGAAAATCAAAAAAATTTCATAAATTTACTCCAAAACGATACCAAAAACCAATCTCAAAATGAGATTTTTAATTTCTCAAACCTGAAAAAACGCATTTTTGCGTTTGTGTCGGTTGGTATGCGATGAGAGTTTTCAATTTGCATCCAAGTCCGATTTTTCCCTTTCTTCTCTCGTATGCATTTGTAAGATAAAGCAGATGAATTGACAGATGAAATGTGGACAATTGAGCTGTCAGATGTAAAATGTCAGAGTTCTTGGTTTTTGAGTGAGAGAAATAGAGAGCAAATTAAAAACATGGATAGAGTTCGTATTATATTATTTTCTTGCATGATACGTGGGAATGATGACGTACCTAAATTAAGCCATGTAATTTAATCAATGCTTTTTATATGTATAATTATATTTTTATTACTAATCTTATTAAATTTTTCGATCAAATCTAAAATAATATTTGTAGTCTAATTGGTAAACTTGTAAAATACGTGGGTATTATTAAAATTTGTAAAAATTGTACTAGAAGTGAATATTTCAAAATAGTCTATTGAGTTTGAGAATGCGTTGATCGGTTGGAGAAGAATTACTGCATTTTGAGTTTGGGAATGCGTTTGAGTTTGAGAATGCGTTTAGCGGTTGGAGATGGTCTTAGAAGAAAGATTGACGGAACTAACCGCGCGAACTCGATGAGCTAGCTCGTCTGAAGCTCGGTTATATTAATGAAAAAAGAAAAATTGATGAGCTTCATAATCGGGCTTTATATTCTTAATTTTCGAAAACCCACGAATCTTCTGATTTCGAGCTCAAAATAAATGAGCTCTTAGTCAAGGGTAAAAAACGAGACAAGCTCTATGTATACACACCCTTATCAGAACTCAATTGTTATCGGGCCGAGTCGGGCTGGCATGAAATCTTATGAGCCTAAGATTAGGCCCAAACGCACAACGTGATGGGTTGGACCAGCATGTCGGGCTTAACGGGCCTAGATTTTTAATATTTTTGTATTCTATTTATTTAAAAATCTTTTGTTTATTGATTATCAATTATATTTTTCATCATTATTATACACAATATTACAAATATATTGTTATAGAAAAAAATTATATCCCATCAAAAAGTATAATTTTTTGCTTATAAAACTGAATTTGATTATATAATATATAGAAAATAAAAGAAAAACTAAAACATGGCGGGCCCAATTTGCCCAGCACGTCGGGCTTTTTGGCCCGTAGTCCGTCAGTCCAGTGGGCTTGACGGGCCGGTTCAAAAAGTCCGATCATGTTTTGGGCTCACGAAATTTAGGACCAAGCCCAGTTTTTACAGCCGGGTCGGGGCGGCCAATTGAACTTGGACAAAATTTTCAGCTCTAACTATAGACTTTTTAATAAAACATATAAACCATTAACAAAATAATTATGAAATCAAAATCATTAATAAACTAGCGGTACTCGTAAAAACTTTGAACGAGTTATGTAACTCGTATAACATTTATACGTAGTCCTCGCTGTCGAGCGCGTATGTGGTGTAACTCGTAACTCCTAAAATATTTGTACGAGTTAGATCTGGTTTTAAACCCTACAAATCGAAGCAACGAAGACAACGATTGAAAAAAAAAAAACAGATGACGACGAGACGACGAATCAGCAACTCCGACGGCCTCCTCTACGCCACCCGGCCCGCGACGTTGCTGCCCGCCTTTGCCGCGACATCCTCCTCCACCACGACGACTTGAAATGCCATGTCACGTGTGCGGACACCGCGGACAACGTGGACTAGTAACTCGTATACTGTTATTACGATTTACTAACTCATACAAAGTTTTTACGAAATTCGCTATTTAATGGTTTTGATTTCATAATTTGTTAATGGTTTGTATATTTTTATTTATTTTATTTAAAAAAGCCTCTAACTATAACATGCCAAAAAGATGGTTCTCTATCTTTTCCTTTTCTATCGAGACTCCGTTACCAGTGGCCCCAACTTCTGGCCTTCCACTTATCGCCTTAAGCTTACTGCTAATAGATACCTGCTTGCTTACTGGCAATCTATCAACGAATGTGTCTGTTAAACAAAGCCCTAACCTCATCCCTTCCCTGAGCTCCGGTGTGCTCCACAGTGACTGATTGAGCAACAAGAGCACCACAAACTCCAAATCGATTTTCTAGAAAGGGCAGCAACATCATTTTGAGGGATGAGATGAAACAAAATATAGACCGGTGTGTTATTGGTCTTCCGTTCGTAGTGAAAGGGGCCCGCTTACCCACTCCCCTTTACCCCTAGCGATAGGGACCTCGCTCCGGAACCTGTGATGAATTAGTTGCATACGAGTGAACCCGCTTTTCCAACTAGAGTATCAATCTACCTATCCCTCCCAAGACAACTTTACATAAATGTTAATGTACTTTTCAGCATCCTTCCAAACCAATATCCGCACCATTTGCTTAAGGGAAAGCATCAACCTATAAAGTTGTTATTTAATATAGGGAGAGTATAAATACTGAGATAATTCTTGAAAAGTCAACACGGTGACATATGTCAAAGTCTACGGTGCCTCTCATTGGATAGTTCATCCATGTAATTTAATAATGAAATGTCCGCAAAAGGTTAAATGCGAATATAGATCATATACCATAATGTCAACCTTCTCAACTCTCCTCCTGGAAAGTCTTACAAATTGGACATTATACGCAGACAGCTGGATAGCCATATACCTCGATCGATTATTATTATTATTACTATTATTATTATTATATTATTGTTATTATTATTATGTTAACGCGTCTCTACACTTAAATAATCAAATGAATAAAAAATTATCAGTCACATGTTAGAAAAATATATATATATATATGTTTATATATATACACATATATATGTACGCAGTAGAATAAAGTTTTAACACATACATACCCATTCCGTTGAAAGTATACGTTAACACCTGTTTACGTAGCTTTTTATTTGTATACTATGTACCGTATTACGTGTTTGTGTGGTACCTAAAAGTATTTTATGCGATATTTTCGTAAGCATGACGCATCGTTTTTTCAACGTATTGTACGTGTACCACGATACGTTTTTCTATTGTACACAAATCTATTATATTATGTATCTTCAACCACCGATACATGTGTCAAATTTTATTCCAATAGGTGCCTACGTATAAAACAAAGTGCTAAGAAGGGACTCTGAAATTTGTTTTAATATATATTGTTGCTGTTTAAGTATAAAGTTACCCATTTTGTTGGGTTTTAAATACTGTTTATTTATATGTAATTTAATCTAATTGTTATTGCTAGTTATTATTATGCAGCCTAACTAGTGCTCACGTGATACTTCCTATATAATAGAACTCAAAGTCAAACTCTATCCTTTGTGTACCTCATTCTCTTACAAAAGCATTGCAATATAAAAGATACCATTACAATAATGGGGAAAGTCAACAAGCACGAAGCTAATCATAGTTCTCATGACGACGAAATGATAGAAACAGTAAGCTTTCCTCCTCCCCAACAACAACAAAGCACCGACGACGGCGGTAATGCTCAGTGCTCATTTTCCTCCGACTTCTCAACCAAACTTCGATGGCTCGGAATTTGTGCCTCAGTTTCCTCCGACGAATAATAATATGCCATTCGGACAAGTGCCTCCTCCTCGTAATAACCCGATGGCGATGAACACTACAATCGCCGTACCTCAACCTTGGAGCTCTTCTATGTTCGGTTGCTTCGATAATCCCTAACACGGTGCGACCTTTTTCCTCAGTTAATTCGTTCCTTATGGTGCAGTTTGATTTGTGGAAGTAGCGGGAAAAGAAAATGAGAGAGAAAAAAACGGTTTTCATTGAGTTTTTCTTTCGTTTTCCCGGGTGAGAGAATTAGTTTTTTAGGAGTTTCAAGTATAAACCTAAGCAAGATTTTCTTTCATTTTCCTCGTCTATTTCTTCAATCAACCAAACATAGAAACTAGTTTTCGCTTTCCCTTTATTTTTCTGATCCGTGCTAATTCCCACAAACAAAAATACTCTTCGGGTGCTGTTTGGTTAAAGGATTCAGATGCAAAAAAGAAAAGAAAAAGTGAAACATTACAACTCTCAAAGTGTAAAGTACCATTATTCCATGCGCTAGCTTAATTTTCCATCATCTTTTTTCATGCACGAATTCTGCATATCAAATGCGACCTTAGCATCATAGCATCAACGGGGCGGAGTGGTGCGGTGGCTAATCCCTATCGCCCGCCCTGGCATTTAATGGGGAGAATCTTCAGCTTGTCCCGGACCCACTAGGATGTGTATCATAAAAGTTTAAATACATTTAACTTGAGTAGTAGGGGTTATATTTTAATCACACTAAACGATCTGGTCGACACGTGGTGTGCTAATATAATTTGCAAGTGCGACAAGTGATAACATAAAACGAATACCTAATTACTATCACCAACGTGCGATAGGCAGTGGACCATCGTTTGTAGTGCAGTAAAGTGGTATCGAACACGGGAATAAACTGAGTACTAGTAGTGACCTATCGACTCGATATTCAGCCTAAATAAAATACGCAGATGGTTTTACGAACTATCCTAACAGATTACTCCTAAATCAACTAGAGATTCAAAGAACACGCCTAAACTTGTAGAGAGCTTTCAGATAATAAAGATGTGCTCGGGATCCGAATCCCGCTAGTTATTATCGCCTAAGACAATGAAAATCGTGTCTACGTGATTCTTGACTAGATCGCAGTAATTTTCCTACCCGCTTGCGAGTTTGCTGTCGCCCTAAACGCTCGCGGGGATCTAAAATTCAGTAATTACTAACACGAGGATCGAGTATTTGCTTTCGCCCTATACTTGAATCCTATCATCTACGAACGACCTAATCGTTGTTTAGCTGTCGCCCTAAACATTTTCCATGCATTCACTTTAACACTCGACATATTAAAGCGACGAAATAAATTCATAGAACGACTAATAGTCAGAATACACAAGTCACGATAAACACATGTCTTAAATGCGAAATAACCTAGCGTTCATCTAATCCCAAACACATAGGGAATTTAGCTACTCATAATAGACGGGAAAACAACGAAAGAAATAGAGAACAGAGATGGAAGACTCATGATCTTGAATACTGGTGAATTAGGGATGATAGCGTGGATGAATCTTCGTTCTTCGTTCAATTGGGCGTGATTGCGTCGTTGATCCGTCTCTCGTGCTCCAGGATGTAATTCTCCGTTCTTTGCTATTCTTTTTTCGTCTCTTAATATATTAGGGTTGATATTTGGTCAGTGTCCCCCTTTTCTGAGTCGAATTTGGGCTTTTACTGAAATTCGCTACTGTCACGGCCGTGACAGTCGTCGTTTTGCCTCTCGCGATTTCTGCCAAGTGTCACGGCCAAGTGGACTGGGTGTCACGGCCGTGACTGCTGAACTTCGACTCTCTGTCACGGCCAAGTGCACTGGGTGTCATGGCCGTGACGGCTGAACTTCAACTCTCTGCCAAGTGTCACGACCAAGTGCACTGGGTGTATCGGCCTTGACTGTCTAGTTGGTTGGCCTCTGTTCCTTGTCACGGCCTCGTGCACTAGGTGTCATGGCCGTGACCGACACACCAGTTTTCATCTCTTCGCGTCGTTTTGTCTCGTTTTCGCTCCTTTTGCCCGAAACTCGTCCTAAGGCCTTGTAATACCAAAATAAGTAGAAATAGGGTTAATAAGTGCACAAGATGACTACGAAAACTCTATTATGATGACGGCACAATTGTTCGCAGTTTATCATCAAAGCTAGAAAGCACAAAACGGAATCAAGCAAACAATTATGGACATCACACTAATGACCTGCACCTGTCGACCTAAACTTCTTTCGCACTGCCAATCGAGACTCATACCTCACAGGGATTCGTTCAAAATCACTCAATCTATAGGCTAGCATATAGTGAATCGCTCAATTCGTGGACTAGCCTCACCCGTACCATAAACTTGCAAGCGAATTGCATCTCTAATACTTAAAGTGGCAAGCGTAAATCTGAGGGTCTTTTCGGGGGGAAACGTGTCGAGTAATCATGAAGCGACAAGCATGTATAATGAACACGTAATCTTAGAGCTAAGACACGTAAGCGTAAAATATCAAAGAACATAGCATGATTAAACTGACAGTTACATGCTCCAGCATAAGACTCAACGTTCTCGCTCCGAAATCCTAGACTTTTCTGCCCGACCCTCTCAACTCAGTTCCCTTTCATTTTCTGCCCTTTCACCTCGGTCACTCTACTTTCGTGCACTGCCCTTATCCCTAAACATCAAGGTTTGGCTTTTGTCACAATCCACGTCACAGCGAATGCCGTGTACCTATACTTATTACCAAAACCTATTTCTTGCAAAAGGTTTATGGGCAGGCTTATGCAAGGGATCGGGTCATTTCAGAAAACGGTCAAGTTAGGGACGAGTCATTTCACGAATAGCAGAGAAGAACATCAAATCATAAACTGAAACGGTAGGTCTCAAGTTCGACTTATGCTCTATTCTAATCACTCAGGTTCATATAGTCTCTGGGGGCTTATTCGGGTCAGTGGCTTCTATAATTTACGAGGGAAGCAAACAAATAGGCTCAGATTCAAAGTGGCTAACTAATGGGATAAGTTATGGTAAGGAAATGTGACCCTGGACTTAATTCCTAATACCCTCATCATTTTCACACTGACGCACCAAAATAGTTTCAACCGTATGAGGCAGGCAGTTCTAGAGAGATATAGACTAGGCACGTCAGACAACCAAGAAAAATGAGCATAAGCTCGTCAGGCTCAAACTCTCACAATGAAACAGGGTTATGTGTCCGAATCTCTCAAAACAGTGCTATATCTGTTCAGGCAAACACGATTCAATCAGTCATGCATATCCTAATTTCTCACAATATTTAATAAAATGCAGACCAAATCAAGATAAGCGCAAGCAAGCATGCCTGATTTCAGTACTTCATGCTTTCTAACGAAATTGACACTTCACGGACACGTCATAAAGAAAAATTTATGTGCATTCTCAACCTAAATCCCCCTCCCCACACTTAAGTCTGACGTTGTCCTCAACGTAAAAAGGATAAAAGGAAGGGAAAAAGTTAAAAATGGAACTCCCCTTGGAGTTAGTCGTGATTGAACGCGTGAAGGTCGTGTCGTAACTCGTTATGCATATCCTGGCCTAGCTAAAGAGAGCAATAGACGTAAACAAAAAGAAAGTGGTCGTAGATTAAGCGTAGACATAGTTATAAACATCAAAGTTAGAAACAAAATAAAAATAAACACACGCGACTGCTCAAGCTAACGAAATGTCTATAGAAAAGAAAGGGAAAAGTCACTAAGGTGGTGGTGTCGGCGGTAAGGAAGGACATCGACTGCTGTGAAAACTTGAGTGCCGTGTCCATGGCTTGTAGGGCCTGGTTGTAGCGGTCTAGTTCTTCGCGGTACCTACGGTGGGCTTCCTCGTTTCGGCTCTTGTACTCTTCTTGTTGGCGCCGGGTTTCTTCGTTATAGCGGCGGCTCTCTTCATTGCGTTGCAGCGCGTCGGCGTTCATGCGCAGCATCTCCTGGCGCAGCGCCTCGAGGTCCGCTGTCGACACATAGGGGTGACGCCGGATGACACGCCATGGTGGTAGCCGGAGGAATAGAAAGGTCCGACGGTCATGTCTGTCTCCACTGGGTAAGGGCCTTCAATGTAGAGTTGGTTTGCGAGAACGTCAACGTGATCCATCTGGCCACGATACATCTCGTGCTAGACGTACACCTTGTTCGTACGAGTCCAGGTGGGTGCCTTCACGAGCATCTTCATCTTCACGAGCATCTCCTCATTCAAAGGGTTGCGCCTTCCGACTACCTCCATCTCGGGTGCATTCGCTGGCCACAGTCGTAGTCCCCGGACGACTTTCGTGATGAGTGCTCCTACAGCGATCTTGCTATGCCTTCTTGCTTCCGCCTGAGCACCGAAAGCATGGGCTAGCGCTTTTCCCAAATGGGCTCGTTCGCCTCGCCGCAGCTTAGTTAGGTAAAAGAGATCACGGAGGGTGATTGATCCGTGCGACTCGCCTCTCGGTGTGAGCGAGGTCGTGAGGAGGCGGTGGCTGTAGCGCAGTCCTGGGCTCCTGAGCGCAGATGCCTTTGAGGTCTTTGGGCTGTATTCCGGCTCGCCTGGTCAAGCGATGTCAGCCCAGCAAGCCAGTCGACCTCCTAGTTGCTGAAAGTAGGTCGAATAGGGTAGATGCGGACCTGGCGTTGTACTCCAAGTGCATGGCAAAGGTTATCGACCGTTACTGTGTGCTCTTCGTTCAATGCCCGGAATGTGATTGTGCTGACGCAGTATTCGTCATGGGAGAAGGTGGAAAGGAACTCCAAGGTGAGTTCCTTGTACGCCGGTTCGTTGATGTTGAAGAAAGTGGTCCATCCATTGTGTGAGAGGTACTGCGCGACCTGCTGGTCGATGTGGTGCTTCGCCAGCATATCGTAGTCGATCTGGTCCATGAGGATGAACTCCATGGCCTTCAGCTTGTTGTACCGTGCAGTCTGAGCCTCGTCAGTGAACTGACCCATGGCTTCTAGCAGTGTTGGCGGGGGCCCGCGTCGCCTTTGACGAACAGGCGAACGCGAGGCGGGGTCACGCTGAGCTGTGAAGCCGCTTTTACCCATAGTACCTAGAAGGGAGATGTGAGCTCAAAGATATAATAGTATGAAGACATCTCGACTCAACCAACAATCACAACAAAGATATATCATAATCCAATGACCCTTGAAAAGCTCAAAGAGGCATTTTGTCGAACACGTGGCGTGCAACCAAAATCACTCAATCTAAGTCCAAAATTGAACAAGCAAACGTACCCACATAAGTCATATCATGAATTAAACTAATTAACACCACAAAAGCAACGAATTTAGCCAATTAATTCCAAAAAAATCCCCAATTTTCGAAATTGGGGTTCCTCCGTCCAAAACTCGAAATTAATGAACCAAATTGACAAATTAAGCATATCCAACTTGCTATTAGCATGTATCTAGCCATAAGTGAGCATGACAAACACGAAATTTGTCCCAATTTTGAAAAGCACCAAATTTGAAATTAGGGTTCGTCGTAATCAATTTCGAAAATTAAGCATGCCCATAACGATAATAACGCATAAAGACATGGAAAAAGCATATTCATACCATGGGAGTAGCGAGTTCGACGAGATCCTCAAATTAAAACGAAATAGGGCAAAAGAAAGTTCATACCTTGGAGTTTTAGATGAGATTAAAGAAGAATCATGTGGTTTCGGTGGTGGTTTGCCGAATTTGGGGGGGACGGCGGTGTTATGTGGTAGATGGAGGTGGTTTTGGGTGGTGATGGTGGAGGGAGAAGAAGAAAATCACGAGAGAGAAAGAAGAAAGAGGAGAGAGAGAAAAAAGAAAGAAAAAGGGGATTTATTACTTAAACTCGCATGTGTCACGGCCGTGACGGCCACGTCGCTGGCCGTGACACTAATTTAGTTAAATTTTTTCGTAGGTGTCACGGCCTTGACGGCTTAAGCCGTTGGCCGTGACTAGAGGCAGTAAGTGCCTCTGACGACTGCCACGACCGTGATGGCTTAGGCCGTTGGCCGTGACAATGGGCAGAGAGCTCGGTTTTGAGTTACCTCACCGTCACGGCCGTGACGTCACGTCACTGGCCGTGACAAGAATTTAATTAATATAAATATATATATATTTTATACCCGCATGTGTCACGACCGTGACGGCTTAAGCAATTGGCCGTGACAAAGGCAGTGCCCCTTTGGTCCATCACGGCCGTGAAGGCTTAAGCCATAGGCCGTGACATGTGGCAGTGTGCGAATATAGGGACGTCACGGCCGTGACCGCTTAAGCTGTTGGCCGTGACGCCCTCTTTTTAACATAAAGAAAATACCTGGGTTGCCTCCCAAAAAACGCTTACTTTACCGTCTTTAGCCGGACGTCTTTTCGTTCCTTCAAGTCTGGAAGTCTAGGTATAGCACTTCCTTTTCGCTCACGTCTTCCTCGCCTGCGTGATAGTGCTTCAACCGGTGGCCATTCCCTTTGAAAGTGCCCTGCTCCATACCTGAAATCTCAACAGTACCATAAGGAAAAACACGGGTAACAGTGAACGGTTCCGACCAACGTGATCTAAGTTTGTCGGGAAAGAGCCTAAGTCGAGAGTTAAAGAGGAGGACTTGGTCCCCTTCCTGAAACTCTCGTCTTTGCCTAATTTTCTTATCATGGTAAGCTTTTGAACGTTCCTTATACATGCGAGCGTTATCGTAAGCCGATAAACGCCACTTGTCTAACTCGTTAATTTGGAGTTGCTGCTTTCCGCCGGTGTTCCCCAAATCAAGATTCAAGGATTTAATTGCCCAATAGGCCTTATGCTCTATTTTTACGGGGAGGTGACATGCTTTCCCATAGACTAGTCTATACGGTGTAGTGCCAATAGGTGTCTTATATGCAGTCCTATATGCCCAAAGTGCATCGTTCAACTTATTCGCCCACTCCCTACGGTTCCCTTCTATGGTCTTTTCTAAAATGCATCTCAGCTCACGATTACTACTTCGACCTGACCGCTAGCCTGTGGGTGGTATGGGGTGGATAGACTATGTCTAACACCGTAACGTTCTAACGTGCGTGCAAACTGGGTGTTATAGAAATGTGTACCCCTATCGCTAATAGTGCACCTAGGCGCCCCAAAACGGGAAAATAATACTCAAAGAAATCTAACGACTACCCTAGCGTCATTTGTGGGCAAAGCTTGCGCCTCGGCCCATTTAGACACATACTCGACAGCAACTAGGATATACTTATTATTGTACAAGCTAGGAAACGGACCCATGAAATCTATACCCCATAGTAAAAAATCTCACAGACCAAAATGAAATTCTGGGGCATTTCGTCGCGTTTAGAGATATTACCTGCGCGCTGACACTGATCACAAGTGTCAACGTACCTTTGGGCGTCCTTGAAAATCGTGGGCCAGTAGAATCCGCTCTCCAACACCTTCTGAGCGGTTCGATTGGCTGCGTAATGCCCTCCAGTCGGTCCATTGTGGCAATGCCTCAGGATCTGTGTCGTCTCTGGAAAGGCAACGCATCGTCGTATCACCTGGTCTGCACATCGCCTGAAAACATACGGGTCTTCCCAAAAGTAGTACCTCATGTCATAAAAGAATTTCTTCTTTTGCTGACTAGTGTACTCCTTAGGTAGGACCCTCGCGACTGTTAGGAATATGCCCTCGAATGCCATACGAGGATTAGATTGTATAGGGCATTAGCTTATTTATCATTCGACCTTTTATGTAATAAGATATTTTTTTATGTGTTTATTGAAAGGCGTTGTTCGTTTATTGGATATAAGAGTACTTTACTAAGCATCCGGTAAAGCAATAAATTAACAAATCCAAATGTGTCGAGTTGAGTCACTGTTCTCGATGGGTACGAGAGAGGCAGGCACCAATGGACTCTTAACCTCGAGCATTAAAAGTCCGTAAGCCTTAGGCTCCAGTTGGGTGCTGGATAACCGATTACGGCTTATTTGTCGATGACCTATCGAGTGCCGATATTCCGCTTGGAAGTGGAGGTCATGACTTGTGATGCGAGTCGAATCAAGGGATTGAAGCGTTTCATGGACACTGACTCACGGGTCGTACGATCGAGCATGGCTTATTACTCAAGGAGTGTCAATGACTGACGACAACACTATAGTAGTCTACGTGCACCTTAGACCGAAAGGGGCTTTGACGGAGTTGACTTCGAAGTCTCGACTGTCACTGGTTCCCCTCGACCCGATTTGCTATTGCATGGGTCAGCGGGCTAGATGCGGTCTTGATGACGATTTGTGATTGCCGGACTTAGATCGCCGAGTACGGATTCACAGTCTTGCAAGTAATCGAGATAAGTGTCCTATGAGGACGGCGACGGGAAAATCCTTGGCCAAGGTATTGAACTAACTCATGTTAGACATGGAGGCAGTTTTGGTAATTTGCCTCGTCCCCGTTTTATCATAGAATCGAGTATAGTGAGTTTGACATAGACCATGGCTCTCACTGGATTGGGATACAGCTGAAGGGTTTATACGTAGTACTATAATCTATAGTAAGGTTCTCGAATAAAGACTGGGTCGAAATACGCACTCGAATCGGGTTATGGTCCGGTACTGCGGGATTGTCTAGGTAACTGCCGGACTCTTGGATTCCTCCATTGCCGATTGAATCGAACCTAGAGAGTCGGGCTTAAAAAGGATCATCAACGTGTACTGATAAGGAGAGTGAGTGTTTTGGGCCTTAACGCTCCTTGGGCCGTTGGGCCGCGCCTTAGTGGGCCTCGAGCCATTTAATGGACCGAAGTCGGACTTCGTATGAAACTAACTTTGAGACTTGGGCTTGGCCAGGTGCTTAAAATGCTTGAGGGTAAAATTGGAATTTGACCCTAAGCTGGTTTTCAAATTATGCCTTGGGAATTAATTACGAAAATTGAATATAAATATGGAAATAATGTATTTGGAATATTATTTATTTTAAGGTGAAAATTTCGAAATTAATCTTGGATTAAGTTTCGAATTCTATGCCATATTTAAATATACTTAGTTTGACTTAGTATTTAAGTTAGTTGTCTAATTATGGTAAGTATCCTTATATGAATTTGAATTAAATAAGGGAGAGAAAGATATGGCAAAATCTCTCCACTTAAGGAGCAAAATCAAAAACCATATCTTTGAGATATCCAAGGGATTTCCAGATATATCATAGTATAAATAGGGCAGCCCTATTTCATAATTTAGAGTGAAAATTTCGTCCATAACAAAGGCACAAAACACACACCGAACAAAAACACTCTTCTCTCACGCGACGGGTCGGTTCTCTCTAGCCATCTTTAGAGAACTGATTCCGTCGTACACTGCGAGGTCGGCGTGACGATCTAGTGCCATCCACCACCATCGACGAAGTCTTGAAGAAAAGGACGAGGAGCTTCCACTCGCTTCAACTGGCAATTCTCTACGGGTTTGACCCGCCCTATTACATGTCTATGTATTACTATTCTGATCCGAGCAACGAGGGCAATAAGGGAACCCGGAAAATTTTTATTCCGCACCGTACCCGGGGACGTGGCGTCTCCGGTAGACACCGGGTATCCCAATAGTGGTATCAGAGCGGGCGCTCGTGATCACAATCATAACGTGTTTAAATTGAAACGAGGGCGTGTGGGAGACGATCGAAAAGCCGACATGGTTCGATCGTCGTTGGGCTGCCGATGCGTCGATTGCCAACCCACATCCACCAACTCGTGCGGTAAAGACCGACGATGAACCACGAACCGGACAGGGACCCTGGCAGCCGCGCGTGGCACGCGGGCTGCGTGCACCCTAACAGCGGTACAACCGCGGGATCGGGCTACTTTGAGCAGGCTCGATCAGCCTCGATCCTTGGGTCTGACGCCAGCCATGGTGGCTTAGGCGCCATCCCCGGGCAGCGCCGCCGCAAGGTGCGGTGGCCCGGCTGAGATTGTCCGCGGCTGCGGCTTTGGCTGCGGACTGCGATGGCGCGCACGGTGCGCGCTGCGCAAGACAGCCGCAGCGACTCTGGCTCGACCGGAACGCTGCGGCGGTGATCTCTCCCGGCGAGGCAGTGACTCGGCACGAAGGGGCTGAGGCGACGAGGGAGTCGCGGCAGTATTCTGCTGCGAGCTGAACACACAGCCTTCTCCGCCATGGCTCTCCGGTGTGTTTTGACGGTTGAGCGATTTGAGTCGCGGCAGCTATGTTAGGGCTTCATGCTCAAAGCCTTAACGGGTTTTTAATGGGCTTGGCCCGTTTAAAGACCAATTTTCATTTCTCTTTAAAATCACGTAATTGTCAACGTGCTCGTTATGAATGTGACTTAAGGCGCACTTGCGGGTTTAGGAATTTGGTTTCCGGGTCATTTGTTAAGGGTCACGTCCCCCCGGGTTATATTTGTTTTATACGGGTTGTTCGGGACTTATGATTCCCCCCGTGTTGTAAGTTACCGTTTTATTAGATTAGACTTGAATACGAAGACGAGGTCCCATTTGATGGAAGGCAACCCCCCGGCAGTGACAAGGTGGTGGACGTTCGGTGACTTTGAGGTCGTTCGAGTGACGAAGGACGTTTGACGACTTCAAGACCCGTGCGACGACCCGAGGTCTTTTGAAGACGCATGTAATAGGGATAGGCTAGAAATAACCCGCTTGTGTTGTCTTGTAGTTTATTTTCCTAGGGTCAATTTACTACCTACGTGCGTGTTGGTTTTTGAAATGATATGCATGTTTTATGTGCTCTTATGTGAGATGGTTTATTCTCCCGTTTGACAAATACTAAGTGGGTAAAGGAATTGGATTCCTGTCTTCTATCATGCTTGAGATGTCTGGTATTGGGGAGTTTTGCGATTTGTTTCGAGTAAGTTGGCGTCGTATATCCCGCCTCAGTGTTAGCGTCTCGGGTGCGTCTTGGACACCGCTCGTCATACCAGTCCGCCCCCCACGAAGCGTATGGCAGCAAGGGGCGGTACATTCTGTGCGATTTGAGCATAAGTTGATAGATCACACTTAGGCAGTTAAACCCAAAAAGCAGGGTTAGCCGTGAGGGTCAATGACTGAGACTAAGATAGTTGAAACTCTTATTGGATAAGTTCGCATTCGACGTGACTTCGATAAGATTAGATGAGCCAAATATTGCGTTAAAGGCTGAGGCGAGTCTAGTCGAGTCGGGGACATCAACTCCACTATGAAACTTTCAACGAGGTTTCCTGAACTCTTCTCGGAAGGATAGTTTTTCGAGAAAAATAGCGGGAGTCAAGCGAAATGAAAAGTCCTTGTTTGCGCTTGATGAATGATTAGATAAACTTAATTAGATCTTTATTTTCTGCAGCTTTACGTTTCTTTCTATTTACTGCGATGACGAACATAATTACTATACTGCTTGAGAGAAACTGTTTGGTGGGACCAAACTACGTGGACTGGCTCCGTAACCTGAGGATAGTCCTAGGTATGGAGTCGCTGACCTGTGTTCTTGATTCCCCCATACCGCAAGTCCCAGGGACTAATGTGAGTGACGAAGACCGGGCTGCGTATGCCAAATGGCAGATAGACGAGCCAAAGGTCAAGGATTATATACTTCTTTCCATGAGCAATGAGTTGCAGCGCACTCACTCAGAAATAGAATGGGCGCCATTTTGCTTCATTTAAAGGAGCTTTTTGGCGAACATTCTAGGAGTGCTCGCTATCCCTGACGTAGCAACTATTTCATTGCAAAATGGCTGAGGGTAGTGACGTCGGAGCGCACGTGCTCAAGATGATCGATTGGATCGAAAGACTCGAGGCACTGGACTTTATCATGGATAACGAACTCCAGAATGATCTCATACTTCAGTCGCTCCCACCTTCCTTCAATTCGTTCATCGTGAACTTTAATCTGAACAAGGCCGAGATGATATTGACTGGGTTAATGAACCAGTTGTCAGCAGCGCAAACTCAGATGAATAAGGTGAAAGGAAAGGAAGTTGTTCTTATTGCGAATGCTAAGACTCGAGGGTCGAGTACAAAGAAAATGTCGGACAAGCCCACTAAGCCCAAAGGACGAATTTTGAAAGGCAATGCCAAGAAGAACGTGTTCAAAGGCGCCAAGCCGACGGACATGTGCCTTCACTGCAATGAGCTTGGCCATTGGAAGCGCGATTGCCCGAAGCTAGCCGCCTCAGGTAAAGATCTTTACGTTTTGGAAACAAATTGTTCTATGACAGTATATTCCGCTTCATGGATCTTAGACTCGGGAGCTAGTGCTCACATCTGTGTTTCGAACTAGGGTCTGGAACGAAGTAGGAAGCTGGCGGATCGAGAGATCATGATCAATGTAGGAAGCAGACATAGTGTACCAGCGACCCACATTGGATCAGGAACTCTCGCTTTATCTACTAGACATAGTTTACTGCTTTCCGATTGTTCGGTTTTGCCCAAGGGGCTTAAGAATATTGTTTCTATTCCCGTTTTGAGCGGAAACGGTTATGAGTTCCGTTTTAGTAATAATATATGCAATATTTATTTTGGAAATAATTGTGTCGGAAGTGCAAGTTTACTGAATGGGTTGTATTACCTAAATATCGAAGATAAAATAAAAACCGTGAATATAGTCACCAAGAAACGAAAATTGGAGTCGAACTCGAGACTGCTATGGCATCTTCGACTCGGCCACGCTGGAGAACAGAAGATTCTTGAGTTGGAGAAAACCGGCGTTATAAAGCCGCTTGGGTCCGATCCCTATCCAACTTGTGAATCTTGTATCCTTGGAAAGATGACCAAGTCGTCCTTCACAGGAACTTTTACGAGAGCCGCAGAACTTCTCGGTTTGATCCACACGGATGTTTGCGGACCGTTCGGGGTAGCGGCTCGCGGTAAGTTCCATTATTTCGTACCTTCACTGATGATCAGTCTCGCTTTGGCAAGGTGTACCTCATGAAGAATAAGTCTGATACTTTTGAATGGTTCAAAAGTACAAGGCTTTGGTGGAAAACCAGACTGGAAAGAGCATTAAAGCCGTTCGATCAGATCGAGGCGGTGAGTACATGAGCCTCGAGTTTGACGGGTTCTTGAAAGAGATCGGGATAATTTCACAGATGACACCGCTCAGAACACCGCAGTTGAACGTTGTGTCCGAATGCAGAAATCGAACTCTGTTGGATAAGGTTCGATCTATGCTAAGCTATACAGACCTGCCCATATCGTTGTAGGGTCATGCCCTGTTGACAGCGGCACACATTCTGAATAGATGTCCTACAAAGTCTGTCGATCGTATTCCGTATCAGATATGGACATGACGAAAACCGAGCTTGAATCACATTAGAAGTTGGGGTTGCCCCGCGTTTGTGAAAAAGCTCACGACAGATAAACTAGAATCGAAGGTTGTGAAAGGACGTTTTGTCGGGTATCCTGAGGATTCCATGGGATACCAGTTTTACTTCCACGACGATCAGAGAATCGTTGTAGCCCTTCAGGCTCACTTTCTTGAAGAAGATTTCGTTCGAAAAGGTGGAGCGGATCGCGAAGTAACTCTTGGAGAGTATTCAGAAGCGCTTTCACAAACTCCAGTGTCGGGTGACATCGTAGAGCAGTCCGAGGCGCAACCTGACTTGCACAGGTCGGGTAGAGTATCTCGCCAGCCTGAGAGATACGGGATGATCCACATCGAGGACGAGGTTGCTGCGATGGAAGGGCACGTCAGAGACGATCCCACTACCTATGACCAGGCAATCAAGGATAAGGATTCGGAGAAATGACTTATAGCTCTGCAAGCCGAATTGGATTCTATGCACGAAAACCAAGTCTGGACTCTAGTAGACCTCCCAGATGATTTTAGACCCATTGGGTGTAAATGGATCTACAAGGGAAAGATAGGATCTAACTGATTGCTTGATACATACAAAGCTAGCTTGTGGCGAAAGGGTACAGTCAAAAAGAGGGCATTGACTATGAGGAGACCTTTTCGCCTGTTACTATGATGAAGTCCATTCGAACATTGCTTGCGATATTGCGCACTATGACTATGAGATCTGATAGATGGATGTGAAAACTGGGTTCCTAAATGAATACCTCAAGGAGGACATATATATGGAGCAGCCCAAGGATTTTACATCGCAAGGAGATGCTCATAAGGTGTGCAAACTGAACAAGTCCATTTATGGACTTAAACAAGCCTCCAGAAGCTTGAATCTTCGATTCGATGAAGTGGTCAAGGGCCATGGATTCTTAAAGAACGAAGACGAACCTTGCGTCTACAAGAAAAGCAGTGAGAGCAAAATATCTTTCCTCGTATTGTACGTGGACGACATCCTTTTGATAGGAAATGATATTGGAATGCTCTCGATGGTGAAAGCGTGGCTTTCGACCGAATTCTCCATGAAAGGCTTGGGAGAAGCTACCTATATCTTGGGGATTCGGCTCTATAAAGATCGAGCGAATCGTATGTTAGGACTCTCCCAGGCCCTTTACTTAGAGAAGGTCCTGAAGCGATATAATATGGACAACTCTAAGAAAGGATTCCTGCCTATGCGGCATGGGATTCACCTTTCCAATGCATCCGCAGTGGATAGCTTGATGTACGCGATGCTTTGCACGCGACCTGACTTGGCGTACGCTGTAAGCGTAGTCAGTCGGTTTCAGGCTGACCCTGGTAAGGAACATTGGACAGCAGTCAAGACTATCCTCAAGTACCTCAGACGGACTAAGGATATGATGCTGGTCTACGGTAATGGAGAATTGGAAGTGGAAGGGTATACGGATTCGGATTTCCAGTCTGACGTGGACGACCGAAATCCACTTCAGGATTCGTCTTTACGCTCAACTGTGGAGCGGTGTCTTGGTTAAGTTCAAACATAGCACTACTGCAGATTCCACCTGCGAAGCAGAGTATATAGCGGCCTCAGAGGCAGCGAAGGAAGGTGTTTGGATGAGGAAGTTCTTGGAAGAACTTGGTGTCGTTCCTGTAGCAGATAGACCATTGCCATTGTGGTGTGACAATACTGGCGCTATTGCTCAGGCGAAAGAACCGAGGTCTCACAGCAGGTCCAAACATATAGAAAGAAATTACCACGTGTTACGTGGATTCGTTGAGAATGGCTACATAGCCGCGCAGAAGATTGCGACCGCGGAAAACGTGGTCGACCCGTTCACCAAGCCTCTATCACAGGCAGTGCTGGCTAGACATCTCGAAAAGATGGGTATTAGATACTGCAGCGCATGGAATTGAGTGCAAGTGGGAGATTGTTAGGAATATGCCCTCGAATGCTATACGAGGATTACATTGTACAGGGCATTAGCTTATTTATCATTCGACCTTTCATGTAATAAGATATTTTTATGTGTTTATTGAAAGGCATTGTTCGTATATTGGATATAAGAGTACTTTACTAAGCATCCGGTAACACAATAAATGAACAAATCCAAATGTGTCGAGTTGAGTCACTGTTCTCGATGGGTACGAGAGAAGAAGGCACCTGTGGACTCTTAACCTCGAGCATTAAAAGTCCGTAAGCCTTAGGCTCCAGTTGGGTGCTGGATAACCGATTACGGCTTATTTGTCGATGACCTATTGAGTGCCAATATCCCGCTGGGAAGTGGAGGTCATGACTTGTGATGCGAGTCGAATCAAGGGATTGAATCATTTCATGGACACTGACTCGCGGGTCATACGATCGAACATGGCTTATTACTCAAGGAGTGTCAATGACCGACGACAACACTATAGTAGTCTACGTGAACCTTAGTGATAAACGTATTTGACTACGTTCGTAGTATTTAATTGGGTTAAAATAGAGCTCTAGCCATCATTTTATACATTTATTTGCCATATTTACACTTCTTTCGATATTGAAGGACCTTAGGACGGCTCTCGGGCGAAATGGAGCGAAAATGAGGCAAAACGGAGCAAGAATCCCATAGGTCAGACTCAAGAATGCAAGTCTTCTATCTATGGTTGAAATTTCAGGTCAATCGGACATCGTTTACCCCTCCATCTGAAAGAAATACGAAATTGCAGCAAATCTGTTGAGAGTGTCACGGCCGTGACACTACTGCACCAGGCCGTGACGTGCGGCAGTGGGCTCATTTTGTGCCCCGAGAGTATCACGGCCGTGACGTATCATGTCCCAGGCCATGACAGTGTCGAATTTCACTATAAAGGCCCGATTTCGATCTCGAAAAGGGGGACACTTACCAGATATCAACCCTAAACCCTCAAAAGACGAAAAAGAGCAGAAAGACCAGGGAAACACGTCCCGGAGCGCGAGAGACGGATCAACGAAGCAATCACGCCGAATTGAACGAAGAACGAAGATTCATCAACGCTACCATCGCAGATCATCAGTACACCAAGATCATGGATCTTTCTTCCTCGTTCCTTATTTCTTTCGTTGTTTTTCCTTCAATTATGAGTAGCTAAATTCCCTATGTGTTTGGGATTAGATGAACGCTAGGTTATTTCGTATTTAAGACATATGTTTATCGTAACTCGTGTTTAGACTATTTAACGTTCTATGAAATTGCTTCTTCGCTTTAATATGTCTATGTGTTAAAGTGCATGTATGGAAAATCGTTTAGGGCGATAGCTAAATAACAATTAAGCCTTTCGTAGATGATAGGATTCGAGTATAGGGCGAAAGCAAATACTCGATCCTCGCTGTTAGTAATTCTTAATTCTTAGATCCCCGCGAGCGTCTAGGGCGACAGCAAATTCGCGAGCGGGTAGGAAATTACTGCGATCTAGTACGTAGGAATGATATTTCATTGTCTTAGGCGATAATACCTAGCGGGATTCGAATCCCGAGCACACCTTTATCATCTGAAATCTCTCTTATCAGTTTAGGCGTGTTCTTTGAATCTCTCGTTGATTTAGGGGTAATCTGTTAGGATAGTTCGTACAAAAATCTGCGCACTTTATTTAGGCTAGATATCGAGTCGATAGGTTAATACTAGTAGTCAATTTATTCCTCGTGTTCGATACTCGTTTACTCACTTTACTGCACTACACACGATAGGTCCACTGCCTATCGCACGTTGGTGATAGTAATTAGGTATTCGTTTTATATTATCACTTGTCGCAATTGCAAAGTTACATTAGCACACCACATGTCGATCATGTTTTTGGCGCCGTTACCGGGGAATAGATTTATATTAGGAACACCGTAGTTCGGTAATTTAGCAATTTTTATTTGAAGTTTTCCTTTTTTCTTTATTACTATTTGTGTTATTTGTTCTTCTAGTCATTGTTATTTTCGTTATTTCTTTTACGGATCGATTTCTTTTACTCCAAATGCAGAAGTAGATATGGCGGACCATAGAGTACCCGTCCACGAGGAGGAGCCATCACTACAAGATCTCCTCAAGAATGCCGCGTTAGGCGGTACTGAGTCGGCCATTGTCATCCCGCCGATCGAGAACAACAACTTTGAGCTGAAGCACTCTTGGCTTCAAATGATTTTCTAGACGGCCCAGTTTGAGGGCAATCTCGATGACGATCCCTACTCCCATCTGAAGGCTTTTTTGATGGTGACTGACACCATCAAGATCAACGGGGTCACGGGCGATGCGATTAAGTTGATGCTGTTCCCATTCTCGCTCAAGTTCAGGGCGAATGATTAGTTGGATATGTTGCCGCCCAGATCGATCACTACTTGGGAGGAGATGCGAGCCGCCTTCATCATTCATTATTTTCCACTATCTAAGGTGCTGAGGTTGAAGACATAGATATCTCTTTTTCACCAGAAGGACTCAGAAAACCTCTACGAGGTGTGGGAGCGATACAAGCCGTTACTGAAGAGGTGCCCGCAACATCGAATGTCAAAGGCAGCTCAGCTCAACAGATTCCACGAGGGGCTCAATGATCAGACCGTTCACATGCTAGATGGAGCCGCAGGAGGAGGACTCGTGAAGCTCAACGCGACCGACGCTTGGAATCTGATTGTGGACTACTCGAGGAACAGCTTCATGAGGGGCAATACGAGGATGAAGACACCAGGCGTATTTGGAGTAAGCGAGGAGACGGCCACAAATGCCAAATTCGAGGCGCTTCAGCAACAAATCGCTGCGACGAACTCTCAGTTGCAGACAGTCATCGGCGCACTACTCCTGAAATTCGGGCAGACTCAGCCCATGAACGCCGTGGCCACCACCGCACCGACGCAGCATACGCCTTATGTACCACTGTACGGGATCTGTGGCGCAGCCCACGAAACGTCTGAATGCCAACTCGGGCAGTCGCCGGAGAACGTAGATTACATGGGGAATTACCAAGGTACCCAGCCGAGCTTCCCACCCCGAGCGCACCCCAACTTGGTGTATGGGAATCAGAACCACCAGGGGCAAGGACCGGCAGGATTTCAGCCCAGACCATCTGTTTTCCAAAACGGGGCGCCACGCCAGTATCAGAACGCACCCTCAGGAGGATCTGATGATATGAGGGAGATGAAGGACATGATGAAGGCGCTCCTCACGAACTTCAACAACACAACTGCAGCCTATGAGAGTCGAATGACGAAGATGGAGGAGTATATGGAAGCGAACAACATACGTGCTCAGAACACAGACGCTTCGATTAAGAAGTTGGAGCAGCAAGTGGGACAGTTAGCAAAGCAACTGGCTGGCCGAAATCAAGGATCACTCCACAACTACACCGAGCCAAATCCGAAGGAGTATTACAACGCGGTAACCTTGAGGAACAGGAGAGAATTGCAAGAAGTACCCGCCAAGCAGAATTCAAAGGAGAAAGTAGATTTCAAAAGCCACGGCGAGCTAGAAGTGGAGGAAAGCAAGGGCGACGGAGTCGAGAAGGTCAAGAATGACAAAGAAAAGGTGCGAGCATTCGTGAAGCCGTACCAGCCGAAGATCCCGTACCCAGCTCGATTGAGGGAAGTTGCACCTGAAAAAGAGAAGGTCCAATCTAAAAAGGAGGAGGCCGCACCCGAAAAGGAAAAGGCAAAGGAGATCGAGCGGCCACCAGTGAGGCCGTACCAGCCAAAGGTTCCCTATCCAGCACGGTTGAAGAATGACAAAGATGAGGCGCTATTCAGCAGATTTATGGGTATGTGCAAAGAACTACATATTAACTTACCATTTGTTGAAGCTATTACGCAGATGCCCAGTTTCGCGAAGTTCCTGAAGGACTTGCTGACGAATCGACGGAAGCTCGAACATGTCTCCACGGTATACCTACGAGGAGAGTGCTCGACGATACACCAGAGCAAGATACCGGAAAAGCTCAAGGACCCAGGGAGTTTTACTATTCCTTGTCGTATAGGTGACTTAGTAGTTGAGCATGCTTTAGCTGATCTAGGCGCTAGTATAAATTTGATGCCGTACTCCATATTTAAGCGCTTAGGATTAGGTGAACCACGACCCACTAGGATGAGTATTCAATTGGCTGATGGATCGTTAAAATACCCCATAGGTGTTATCGAGGATGTTCTAGTTAAGGTCCATAAGTTCGTTATCCCTGTTGATTTTGTGATCTTAGAGATAGACGAGGATGAAAATATTCCATTAATTCTAGGCAGACCATTCTTAGCTATAGGTGAGACTCTGATAGATCTTAGGAATGGAACATTGACTTTGAATGTAGACGGCGAGAAAGTTACGTTTAATATGACTGTCTCGATGAAAAAGAGTAGCGAGCATGATAATAAGTGCCATTACTTAGATGCTTTTGAGCATGATCTCTCGTCTTCTGTGCAAGGTTTATCACAGGTTTTGAGCAAGGAGGAAGTCGGCAAGTCCACGATGACCATCGGCAAAAACAGCAAAAAAATTAAAGACAAGAGCCCAGTCGAGGAGCGACCGCCACTAGAGCTGAAACCGCTGCCCGGCAAAAAGCGACAACTCCAAGGTATGGATGTAGGCGAGGGAGGCTTAAGCAGAAAAGAGGTGTTGTACCTCGACTTCCAGCCACCCTAAGCGAACGAAAGCACGTTCGGCTAAAGACGGTAAAGGAAGCGCTTCTTGGGAGGCAACCCAGGTTTTATCTATCTAGTACTTTTTTTTATTTTCCCATGACTATGATGCATATGAATATATCTACTATTATTATCTATGTCTAGTTCCTTTTTACGTTTCATTTTCTTTTTTTAGTTATGTCAGGATATCACGAGTCACGATCCACGACCTTCACGCATCCAATCACGACCATGTCACTTATTCGTCAGGGGTGTCCCGTTCTTTTTAACCTTCTTTTGCCTTTCTTTATTCATTTTTACGTTGAGGACAACGCACGTCTTAAGTGTGGGGAGGGGAAAGTAGGTCGAGAACTTACGTAATTTCTTTTTATGATGTGTCCGTGAGTTATCAATCTCGTTAGAAAGGCATGAATTATTGAACTCAGGCATGATTATTTACGCGCCTCAAGTTAGTTTGCATGACATAAAATTTTGTGAACAATTTGGATATACATGATTGATTGAATCGTGTCTGCCTGAATCGATATAGCACTGTTTTGAGAGAGTTGTACGCATAACCCATTTTCGTTGTGAGAGTTTGAGCCTGACGAGCTTATGCTCATTTTCTTGGTTGTGTGATGTGCCTAGTCGATATCTCTTTAGAACTTGCCCGTCTGATGCCTGTTGAAACTATTTCTGGTGCGTTAGTATGGAAATGATGAGAGCATTAGGAATTAAGTCCATGGCCAAGTTTTCCTACCACGATCCCCTTAGTTAGCCACTTTGAGCCTGAGCCTATTCGTCTGCTTACCTCGTTAATTATAGAAGTCGCTGATCCGAATAAGCCTCCAGAGATTATCTGAACCTGGGTTGATTAGAATAGAGCAGAAGTCGAACTTGAGAGTTACTGTTTCAATGTCTTATAATGTTCTTCTCCGCTATTCGTGAAATGACTCGACCCTACTTGACCGTTTTCTGAAATGACCCGGTCCCTTGCATAAGCATGCCCATAATCCTTTTGCAAGATATTGGTTTTGGAAATAAGTATCCCTAGGTACACGGCATTCGCTGTGACGATGTATTATTTGCGACAAAAGCCAAACCTTGATGTGTAGGGAATAAGGGCAGTGCACAAAAGTAGAGTGACTAAGGTGAAAGGGCAGAAAATGAAAGGAAACTGAGTCGAGAGGGTCGGGCAGAAAAGTCTAGGACTTCAGAGCGAGAATGTTGAGTCTTATGTTGGGGCATGTGACTGTCAGTTTGATCATGCTATATTCTTTGAATTTTAGCTCATATGTCCTAGCTTTAAGATTACATGTTCAGTATATATGTTTATCGCTTTATTATTATTTGACCCGTTTCAACCCAAAAAGACTCTCAGATTTATGCTTGTCACTTTAAGTAATAGATATGCGACTACCTTACAAGCTTATGGTAGGGGTTGGACTAGTGCACGATTTGAGCGATTCACTATATACTAGCCTATACACTGAGTGACTTGAGCGAATCCTTGTGAGGTGCGATTCTTTATTTAGCAGTGCTAAGAAAGCTCGGGTCGATAGGTACCGATCATTAGTGCATTATTCATATTTGTTTGCTTGATTCCAGTTTGTGATTCTAGCTATGATGATTAGTTGCGAACAATTGTACCGTTATCTTGATTTGTGCCTTCTCTGACTTCTAATTTACTTGAGGACAAGCAGATGCTTAAGTGTGGGGAGGTTTGATAAACGTATTTGACTACGTTTATCGTAGTATTTAATTGGGTTAAAATAGAGCTCTAGCCATCATTTTATACATTTATTCGCCATATTTATTTACTTCTTTCGATATTGAAGGACCTTAGGACGGCTCTCGGGCGAAAAGGTGTTGCGGGAAGGCCGGCTTTGTTACGGAAACTATATATTGTGACTTATTCTGTTCCTTGATTCTAGCTTATATATTGTTACTTATTCTATTCCTTGATTCTAGCTTACGAGATTGTATTCTTTCCTACTTTGGTTTGTTAGGGTTTGTGCTTCTTGGTTGTATATATATACCTTTGAAAGTGTACATGAAAATAGTGAGAAATTACCACCATTGTTTCCTTCGACGTTTATGGTATCAGAGCCCGAAACACACAAATTTTCCTAACCTCGATTCGTTTTTTTCATCATCGATGTCTCAACCCGACTCCGTCCCTGTTTCACCACCGAACCCGAATCCATCCTCGAGCAACACACCGACTCCGAACCGGAACCTCTCCTTGAACGTGAACACCGGCCATAAACAACCCCGAAGGACGATTAACCCGTATGATATCACATCAAGTGATAACCCAGGTCTGATTCTCTCGCAACCTCTGCTTCGCGGCGAAAACTATGATGAATGGGCATCGAATCTGCGAACTACATTGAAGTCTCGGAAGAAGTTTGTGTTTCTTGATGGAACTATTCCCAGACCTGCTCCCGACTCGTCCGATTTCGTTGATTGGGACACAATCAATGCTCTCCTGGTGTCTTGGATCAAAAACACACTCGAACCAGGTTTGCGCTCTCAGATGACACATCGTGAAGATGCGGGTGAATTTTGGGATCATTTGAAAACTCGATTTGCGGTGAAGAATGGACCGCGAATTCATCGACTTCGATCTGATTTGGCACATTGCACTCAACAAGGGACGAGCATTGATGCTTACTATGGCAAACTTAGTCGAATCTGGCGAGATCTGCTTCACTCTCGTCCTCTTCAAGCTTGCAAATGTGGCAAATGCACTTGCAACCTCACTGCTCAGCTTGAAAAGGATCGAAATGAAGACCGAGTACACGATTTTCTAATGGGCCTTGACGACTCACTCTATGGAATTGTTCGTTCTAATCTGTTGTCTCGAGATCCTCTTCTCGATCTCGACA
The DNA here is from genome assembly GCA_027422505.1 of Craterostigma plantagineum. Taxonomy (NCBI): domain Eukaryota; kingdom Viridiplantae; phylum Streptophyta; class Magnoliopsida; order Lamiales; family Linderniaceae; genus Craterostigma; species Craterostigma plantagineum. The sequence goes on from JAPQWV010000919.1 coordinate 117,228, forward strand.
CTGTTTACAATGTGGTATTGCAGGATGAAAGCTCGCGAGTTTCTCTGAAACTTCTCGATGACAAGCCGGCTGCAATGGCTTTTGCAGCCAAAACAGGGCACTCTTCCCGTGTGCCCACCGAAGACAAACAGAAGATTTTGTGCTCTCACTGTGGCCGATCGGGGCATTCGTCTGACGGCTGTTTCGCTCTCTTTGGCTATCCGGAATGGCTGGGAGATCGTCCTCGAACTCGCTCCAGCCGAGGAAGAGGATCCTTCTCGACCTTCCGTCATTGGCCGAGGACGAGGTTCGCCACAAACTGCTCGAGCTAACATGGCGCAGGTTGTCCCTGCAGCCCCTGTTTTGCTTTCCCAAATCGGGATTAGTGACGCTGATCGCTCGACAGTTAGCGGAATGAGTGAGAGTAATGACCAGTGAAAACTCTCGTCACTTTGCTCAACGCGACGAAAATTGGTGCTACCGAGACACAATCGGGTACGTTCTCTTGGATTCTCGACTCTGGTTGTTCCCATCATATGACAGGAGATTACTCACGACTGTCAAATGTCTCCGACATTGCTCCTTGCTCGATATTTTTACCCGATGGACGAGAGAGCACGACTCTCAAACAAGGGGATGTACGTCTTGGGCAGAATCTGGTTTTGCAAGATGTGTTCTTCGTTGAGGGACTCAGCTTCAATCTCATCTCCATTTATCAGTTATTGGAACAACGTGATTGTTTGGTTCAGTTCACTAATAAATTATGCGTCATTCAGGACCGCATTAGCAAGACGCTGATTGGAGCGGGTGAACTTCGTGAGGGGCTGTATTTCTTTCGAGGTTTGGAGACAACTGCGGCTGTTCGGACACGAGATTCATGCTCTATGGATACTTGGCATCGGCGGCTTGGTCACCCGGCTTCGAAAGCTTTAGATTTGATTTCTGCTTTGAATTTTACTTCTCGTTCTGAGCATTCTAATAAAGCGTGTGAAATTTGTATCCGCGCTAAACACGTACGTGATTGTTTTCCAGAAAGTTCGACTAAAACATCATCTATTTTTTAACTCATTCATTGTGACGTATGGGGACCATATCGGACTCCATCTTTCTCGGGAGCAAAATACTTCTTGACCATTGTGGATGAGTTTTCAAGAGGTATATGGATCTATTTGATGACTACTAAGGATGAGGTTTCAACACATATTCCCCAATTTCTTGCTATGGTCAATCGGCAATTTGATACCAAGGTTAAAACGGTTCTCTCGGATAATGGAACTGAGTTCATGTGTCTCACTTCCCTCTTCCTTGAACACGGAATTTTGCATCAAACATCTTGTGTTGGGACTCCCCAACAAAACGGCCGAGTTGAACGGAAACACCGACACATCTTGAATATTGCTCGATCGCTCCTTTTTCAAGCAAACCTACCAATTGAATTCTGGGGTGATAGTGTTCTTACCGCTGCGCATCTTATCAACCATACTCCGTCGGCTGTAATTGGGAACCGCACACCTTTTGAGATTTTGCATGGCTCGACACCCGTTTATTCACATCTCCGAGTTTTTGGCTCTCTTTGCTATGCTCACAACCAAGACACGAAGGGCGACAAGTTCAGTAGCCGTAGTCATCGCTGCATTTTTGTTGGGTATCCTTTCGGTAAAAAGGGTTGGCGTCTCTATGACCTTGATCGACAGAAGTTTCTGGTGTCTCGTGACGTAATTTTCCGCGAACATATGTTCCCTTTCTCGTCCGCTTCGACATGTTCCCCTGTAGAATACCAGTTGCCTTCCATTTCAGATTGGACATGGCATGATAAAGACGATGAACTGATACATTTTCCCTCGGAATCTGTCGCAAATCCGCCAAACACAGTCTTCCCTGATCGAACGGAGACTGTCAATACTAGCTCTGTTCTCGGCAATCTGAATGAAGAAGTCAGGGGGGCCCGCAGTCATCTGTTTCTCAGACAAGCTCCGACTATGTCTCCATTTCTCCTACTGCAGAACCATCTGTACCTGCAGACACTGCAGTCTCTGATCAGCCTCTGATCTTCCCTGACCAATACAGTTCGTACTTCTCGCGACACGCCTCTGGTCTCTTCGTCTCCCTATCCGATTCAGCAGTATGTTGGCTGCACCAAGTTCATTCCGAAATATTTGCATTTCTCGCCTCTGTTACAGCTGGTCACGAACCCCGATCTTATAAAGAAGCGTTGGCTGATGAGAATTGGAAACAGGCCATGAACGCTGAAATTAAAGCACTCGAGGACAACGAAACCTGGAATCTCGTCGCTTTACTGCCTGAAAAGAAAGCGATTGGGAGTAAATGGGTTTTCAAGATTAAATATTGCTCCGATGGTACGATTGAACGATACAAAGCGAGATCGGTTGTGCTTGGGAATAATCAGATTGAAGGCCTTGATACGAAGAAACTTTCGCTCCGGTGGCTAATATGGTGACTGTCCGGCTATTTCTTGTTGTGGCCTCTGCTCGTGACTGGGAAGTCCATCAAATGGACGTCCATAACACATTCTTACATGGTGATCTCGATGAGGAGGTATACATGAAGCCTCCTCCCGGTTTTCCGCCTCATGATCCTTCACTGGTTTGTCGACTACGAAAGTCGCTATATGGGCTTAAACAAGCCCCAAGATGTTGGTTTGCGAAACTGCGCTCTTCACTGAAATCCTATGGATTTCGTCAGTCACCATCGGACCATTCTTTGTTCATGTTCTGCGTGGGCGGTATTCGACTTCATGTGCTGGTTTATGTTGATGATCTCATCATCTCGGGAAATTCTTCGGTTGCTATACATGCTTTCAAGAAGTACTTGAGCTCTTGCTTTCATATGAAGGATCTCGGAACACTCAAATATTTCTTGGGCACTGAAGTAGCGCGGAACTCATCTGGTATTTATTTGTGTCAACGCAAGTACGCGTTAGACGTTATCTCCGAAACAGGGCTCCTCGGTGCAAAACCTGTCTCCATTCCCATGGACCAGAATCATCGTCTCTTGTCAGCAGATGGAGACCTGTTCGACGATCCCGCGGCTTATCGTCGGTTGGTTGGCCGTCTTCTCTATTTGGTGGTTACTCGTCCGGAACTCTCTTACTCGGTTCAGGTCCTTACTTAGTTTATGCAGTCTCCGCGATGTGCTCACTGGGAGGCGGCACTACGTGTGGTCCGGTACCTCGTCCCGGACAAGGACTCTTACTTCGATCTGATTCTGATCTCCAAATACATGGCTGGTGTGATTCAGATTGGGCGGGATGCTCCTTGAGTAGGCGCTCTTTGACGGGTTGGTTTATTCAGTTGGGTTCCTCGTCGATCTCGTGGAAAACGAAAAAGCAGAACGTTGATTCTCGCTCGTCCGCTGAAGCTGAATATCGGGCCATGGCCATGGCCACTTGCGAATTGATTTGGCTTAAGGCTTTGCTCAAGGATCTCGGCGTCCTGCATTCCCAACCGATGTGGCTCTATTGCGATAGTATGGCTGCTTTATACATCAGTTCGAATGCGGTGTTCCACGAACGCACGAAACACATCGAGGTTGATTGTCATTTCACCCGCGATGCTATTCTCGATGATGTTATCACTACTCAACATGTTTCTACTCGATTACAGCTCGCCGATATCTTCACCAAAGCTCTCGGCCGCAAGGAATTTGACGTCTTCTTTGGCAAGTTGGGCGTTCGGGACTTACACGCACCAACTTGAGGGGGGGTGTTGCGGGAAGCCCGGCTTTGTTACGGAAACTATATATTGTGACTTATTGTTCCTTGATTCTAGCTTACGAGATTTTTGTTACGGAAACTATATATTGTTACTTATTCTATTCCTTGATTCTAGCTTACGAGATTGTATTCTTTCCTACTTTGGTTTGCTAGGGTTTGTGCTTCTTGGTTGTATATATATACCTTTGAAAGTGTACATGAAAATAGTGAGAAATACCACCATCGTTTCCTTCGATGTGTTAAAAGGAGGGAAAATGAGGCAAAACGGAGCAAGTATGAAGAAATCAGTCATGTGTCACGGCCGTGACACTCCTTGCACCAGGCCGTGACAATGGACAGAACCGAAGCCAAAGGACACTGGTCTCCATCACGGCCGTGACACACATTGTACCAGGCCATGACAAGAGGCAGAAAAGGAAGCCAAGCGATGCAGAGCACAGTCACGGCCGTGAAGCCCGCCTGAAAAGTAGCAACCGACTAGAAAATTCATATATCTAAATTTAGACTTCGGATTGAGAATCCCTATGGTCAGACTGAAGAATGGCAAGTCATATATCTATGGTTAAAATTTCAGGTCAATCGGACATCGTTTACCCCTCCATCTGAAAGAAATACAAAACTGCCGCAAAGCTGTTGAGAGTGTCACGGCCGTGACACTACTGCACCAGGCCGTGATGCGCGGCAGTGGGCTCATTTTGTGCCCCGAGAGCGTCACGGCCATTACGTATCATGCCCCAGGTCGTGACAGTGTCGAATTTCACTATAAAGGCCTGATTTCGATCCAGAAAAGGGGGACACTTACCAGATATCAACCCTAAACCCTCAAGAGACGAAAAAGAGCAGAAAAGACCAGGGAAACACGTCCCGGAGCGCGAGAGACGGATCAACGACGCAATCACGCTGAATTGAACGAAGAACGAAGATTCATCCACGCTATCATCGCAGATCATTAGTACACCAAGATCATGGATCTTTCTTCCTCGTTCCTTATTTCTTTTGTTGTTTTTCCTTCAATTATGAGTAGCTAAATTCCCTATGTGTTGGGATTAGATGAACGCTAGGTAATTTCGTATTTAAGACATATGTCTATCGTAACTCGTGTTTAGACTATTTATCGTTATATGAAATTGCTTCTTCGCTTTAATATGTCTATGTGTTAAAGAGCATGTATGGAAAATCGTTTAGGGCGACAGCTAAATAACGATTAGGCCTTTCGTAGATGATAGGATTCAAGTATAGGGCGAAAGCAAATACTCGATCCTCGCTGTTAGTAATTCTTAATTCTTAGATCCCCGCGAGCGTCTAGGGCGACAGCAAATTCGCGAGCGGGTAGGAAATTACTGCGATCTAGTCTTAACCATGTAGGAACGATATTTCATTGTCTTAGGCGATAATACCTAGCGGGATTCGAATCCCGAGCACATCTTTATCATCTGAAAGCTCTCTTATCAATTTAGGCGTGTTCTTTGAATCTCTCGTTGATTTAGGGGTAATCTGTTAGGATAGTTCGTTCAAAAATCTGCGCAGTTTATTTAGGCTAGATATCGAGTCGATAGGTTAATACTAGTAGTCAATTTATTTCTCGTGTTCGATACTCGTTTACTCACTTTACTGCACTACACACGATAGGTCCACTGCCTATCGCACGTTGGTGATAGTAATTAGGTATTCGTTTTATATTATCACTTGTCGCACTTGCAAATTTACATTAGCACACCACGTGTCGATCACTTAGATCGAAAGGCGCTTTGACAGAGTTGACTTTGAAGTCTCGACCCGATTTTCTGTTGCATGGGTCAGGGAGCCAGATGCGGTCTTGATGACGATTTGTGATTGCCGGGCTTAGACCGCCGAGTACGGATTCACAGTCTTGCTAGTAATCGAGATAAGTGTCCTATGAGGACGGCGATGGGAAATTACGAAATCCTTGGCCAAGGTATTGAACTAACTCATGTTAGACATGGAGGGTAGTTTTGGTAATTTGCCTCGTCCCCGTTTTATAATCGAGTATAATGAGTTTGACATAGACCATGGCTCTCACTGGATTGGGACACAGCGAAGGGTTTATACGTAGTACTATAATCTATAGTAAGGTTCTCGAATAAAGACTGGGTCAAAATTCGCACTCGAATCGGGTTACTGTCCGGTACTGCGGGATTGGCTAGGTAACTGCCGGACTCTTGGACTCCTCCCTTGCCGATTGAGTCGAACCTAGATAGTCGGGCTTAAAAAGGATCATCAACGTGTACTGATAAGGAGAGAAAGTGTTTTGGGCCTTAATGGGCCTTGAGTCGTTGGGCCGCGCCTTAGTGGGCCTCAGGCCGTTTAATGGACCGAAGTCGGACTTCGTATGAAACTAACTTTGAGACTTGGGCTTGGCCAAGTGCTTAAAAGTCTTGAGGGTAAAATTGAAATTTGACCCTAAGCTGGTTTTCGAATTATGCCTTGGGAAGTAATTACGAAAATTAAATATAAATATGAAAATAATGTATTTGGAATATTATTTATTTTAAGGTGAAAATTTCGAAATTAATATTGGATTAAGTTTCGAATTTTATGCCATATTTAAATATACTTAGTTTGACTTAGTATTTAAGTTAGTTGTCTAATTATGGTAAGTATCCTTATATGAATTTTGAATTAAATAAGGGAGAGAAAGATATGGCAAAATCTCTCCACTTAAGGAGCAAAATTAGAAACCATATCTTTGAGATATCCTAGGGATTTCCAAATATATCATAGTATAAATAGGGCAGCCCTATTTCATAATTTAGAGTGAAAATTTCGTCCATAACAAAGGCACAAAACACACACAAAACAAAAACACTATTCTCTCACGCGACGGCTCGGTTCACTCTAGCCATCTTTAGAGAACTGATTCCGTGGTACACTGCGAGGTCGGCGTGACGATCTAGTGCCATCCACTACCATCGACGAAGTCTTGAAGAAAAGGACGAGGAGCTGCCATTCGCTTCAACTGGTAATTCTCTACGGGTTTGACCCGCCCTATTACATGTCTATGTGTTACTATTTTGATACGAGCAACGAGGGCAATAGGGGAACCCGGAAAATATTTGTTCCGCACCGTACCCGGGGACGTGGTGTCTCCGGTAGACACTGGGTATCCCAACAGCGACAAGGTAGTTAGCATAATCTGCAAACCAAGGAGTGTCGTCACTTACCACCTGTATCGAGTAAAGATGCTCATCTGGGAACCGATCGTGTATCGCCCTTTCGTCCTTATTATAAATCTCGGACTCCTCTAGTCGTGAGAGGTGATCCGCTGCTAGATTCTATGCACCCTTCTTGTCCCGAATCTGTATGTCGAACTCTTGAAGCAGTAGTATCCATCTAATCTGTCGTGGCTTCGCATCTGGCTTCGCTAACAAGTACTTAAGAGCAGAGTGGTCAGTAAACACAATAACCTTAAAAAGGATAAGATATGACCTGAACTTGTCGAAGGCGAACACGATGGCTAATAGCTCATTTTCAGTGGTCGTGTAATCTCCCTGGGCTCGTCTAGCGTCTTACTCGCGTAGTTGATTGGCCTGAAATGGTTGTCCTTACGCTGCCCTAGCACGGCTCCAACTGCATAATCACTAGCATCGCACATTAGTTCAAAGGGTAGCCCCCAGTCGGGGTCGACCATAATAGGTGTTGCGATTTATCGCTCCTTAAGCAAGTTAAAAGCATGCAAACACTCATTATTAAATTCAAATGGGGCATCTTTTTCTAGCAATCTAGACATGGGTCGTGCGATCTCAGAAAAGTCCTTGATGAACCTACGATAAAATCCAGCATGTCCTAGAAAGCTTCTAATGGACTTCACGTCCGAGGGAAAAGACAATTTTTCTATCGTTTCCAACTTAGCCCGATCCACTTCGATTTATTTAGAGGAGATCTTGTGACCGAGGACTATACCCTCTCGAACCATGAAGTGGCACTTTTGCCAATTAAGTGCCAAGTTCGTTTCCTCGCATCGTGCGAGTACGAGCTTCAAATTAGACAAACATACATCAAACGACGAACCAAACACAGAAAAATCATCCATAAAATCCTCCATTACCTCACCTACCAGTTCGTCGAATATGGCCATCATGCATCGCTGTAAGGTGGCTGGGGCATTGCAGAGACCGAATGGCATCCTTTGATACACGAACGTCCCGAACGGGCACGTGAATGTGGTCTTCTCCTGGTCCTCGGGTGCTACGGGGATCTGCAGATAACCTGACAAGCCATCAAGAAAACTGTAAAATGAGTGACCGGCTAACTTTTCTAACATCTGATCAATAAACAGTAAAGGAAAGTGATCCTTTCTCGTGGCATCGTTCAACTTTCTCTAATCGATGCAGACGCGCCATCCAGTCACTGTCCTCGTCGGAATCAGCTCGTTTTTCTCGTTGGCGACGACCGTCATGCCTCTCTTCTTTGGGACCACTTGGACCGGGTTGACCCATGCGCTGTCTGAAATGAGATAGATCATCCCCGCATCTACCAATTTGATCACATCCTTTTTTACGACGTCCTTCATATTGGGGCTGAGGCGCCTTTGACGTTGAGCGACCGGCTTGAAATCGTCATCCATGATGATTTGTGCATGCAGTAGCTCGGGTTGATACCCCTTATGTCGGCATCTTCCACGCCAAAGCCTTCTTGTGTGCTTTCAACACGTCTAAGAGCTGGCCCTTCTGTCCGTCATCGAGGCTCGACGAGATGATGACTGGCAGCCATCTGTTGCTGCTAAAGAACGCGTGCTCGAGGTGGTCTGGTAGCGGCTTCAATTCCAGGACCGGTGGCTCCTCCAATGAGCTCTTTTCCTTGTCCTCTTTGCTGCTCTCGTCAATGGCTATTATGGGCTCGTCGACTTCCTCCCCACACTCATCGATCGCCATAATCGTGTGCATATCATGATCGTCGACCTGTGACAGACCTTGCACAGAAAAAAGAAAATCGTGCTCAAAGACGTCTAAGAAATAACATCTATCATCTTGTCGTTACTCTTTTTCATCGAGTCGGCCATATTAAAAGTAACTTTCTCCCCATCTACCGTCAAATTTAGCATCCCATTCCTAGCGTCTATCATGGTCTCCCCCGTGGCTAAGAATGGTCTACCTAAAATCAAGGGAACATTTTCATCTTCCTCCATATCTAAAATAACGAAATCAGCGGGAATCACAAACTTATCGACCTTAACTAGGACATCCTCGATAACGCCTCGAGGATACTTTAATGATCTATCAGCTAATTGGAGGCTCATCCTAGTGGGTCGTGGCTCGCCCAGTCCTAGACGCTTAAACATGGAATATGGCTTGAGATTTATACTAGCGCCTAGATCAGCTAACGCACGATCAATTACTAAATCTCCTATAAGATAGGGAATACTCCATGTGTCCTTAATTCTTCGGGATCTTGCTTTGGACTATTGCCGAACACTCCCCTCGCAGGCATACTATGGAGACGTGTTTGAGCTTCCTTCTGTTCGTCAGCAGATCCTTCAGGAACTTGGCAAAGCTGGACATCTGCGTAATAGCTTCAACAAACGGTAAGTTAATATGCAATTCCTTACACATACCCATAAATTTACCAAACTGTGCCTCGTTCTTTTCCTTTTTTAGTCGAGCCGGGTAAGGAATTTTCGGCTGGTATGGCTTCACCGGTGGCCGCTCGATGTCCTTCGCCTTTTCCTTTTCGGGCTCAACCCTCTCCTTCTCAGCTTCGGTCTTCTCGATATCGTCGCCTCTAATCCCTCCACTTCGGGCTCATCGTGGCTCTCGAAGTTGGCACTCTCCTTCGCCTTCTTCTTGGCGGGCACTTCTTGCAGTTCTCGCCATTCCTCAAAGTTACCGCATTGCAATACTCCTTTGGGTTCGGCTCGGTGTAGCTTGGGAGTGATCCCTGAGTATGCCCAGTCAATTGTTTCACCATCTGGCCCACCTGTTGCTCCAGCTTCTTGAGCGAGGCATCCGTGTTCTGGGCACGCGCGTCGTTCGCCTCCATATACTCCTCCATCTTCGTCATTCGGCTCTTGTGGGCTGCGGTGGTGCTGCTGAAGTTCGTGAGGAGCGCCTTCATCATGTTCTTCATCTCCTTCACAGATCGTCGGATCCTCCTGCGGATGCATTCTGATATTGGCGTGGCGCCCTGTTCTGGAAACCGGAAGACCTAGGCTGAAATCCAGCGGTCCTTGGCCATGCTGGTTCTAATTCCCGTATGCCAGATTGGGGTGTGCTCGAGGTTGGAAGCTTCGCTGGCCGCCTTGGTAATTGCCCATATAATCTACGTGCTCCAGCGGCTGCCCAAGTTGGCATTCTGAGGTCTCATGGGCTACGCCACAAATCCCGTACAGTGGTACGTATGGCGTATGCTGCATTGGTGCGGTGGTCGTCACGGCATTCACGGGCTGAGTCTGCCCGAATTTCGGGAGTAGTGCGCCGATGACTGTCTGCAACTGAGAGTTCGTCGCAGCGATTTGTTGCTGAAGCACCTCGAATTTGGCATTCGTGGCCGTCTCCTCGCTCACTCCGAATACGCCGGGTGTCTTCATCCTTATATTGCCCCTCATGAAGCTGTTCCTCGAGTAGTCCTCGATTAGATTCCAAGCGTCGGTTGCATTGACCTTCACGAGTTCTCCTCCTGTGGCTCCATCTAGCATGTGAACGGTCTGATCATTGAGCCCCTCCTGAAATCGGTTGATCTGAGCTGCCTTTGACATCCCGTGTTGCGGGCATCTCTTCAGTAACGCCTTATAGCGCTCCCATACCTCGTAGAGGTTTTTTGAGTCCTTCTGGTGGAAAAGTGATATCTCCGTCTTCACGCTTAGAACCTTTGATAGCGGGAAGTAGTAGCCAAAGAAGGCGGCTCGCATCTCTTCCCACGTGGTGATCGATCTGGGCCGCAACATCTCCAACCAGTCATTCGCCTTGAACTTCAACGAGAACAGGAATAGCATAAGGTTGATCGCATCGCCCGATCGTGTCGGTGACGGTTAAGAAAGCCTTCGGATGGGAGTAGGGATCGTCATCGGGATTGCCCTCAAACTGCGCCGTCTGAAAAATCATTTGAAGCCAAGAATGCTTCAACTCAAAGTTGTTGTTCTCGATCGGCGGAATGACAATCGCCGACTTAATACCGCCTAGCGCGGCATTCTTGACGAGATCTTGTAGTGATGGCTCCTCCTCGTGGACGGGCACTCTGTGGTCCGCCATTCTTACTTCTGTGTCGGAGCTATCTACGGATGCCTCTACAAGTGAGTTTTGGGTCGATTCTTGCAAATTGTCCTCTGAATAACTAACTAGATGGTCTTGAGAGCTAGTGGAAGCTCCTTCGGTGTCGTACTTGAGTTTCCTTCGTAATTTCCGCTCGAAATCTGGGTCTGCATCAACGATGGACCCTATGGATGGCTTCGGGTCATTCACCGCTGAATTGTACCTTCAACAAGTGAAAACAAAAATTAGCAAAGAAATAAATAAATACGTCGAAAAGATAACGAGACTAATAATGACGTAAGAAGACAAATAATATAAATAACGCAAATAGTAAAAGCAAAAATAAAAAAAACACCAAATAAAGTGGCTAAAGTATCGAACTACGGTGTTCCTAATATCAATCTATTCCCCAGCAACGGCGCCAAAAACTTGGTCGACACGTGGTGTGCTGATATAATTTGCAAGTGCAACAAGTGCTAAAATAAAACGAATACCTTATTACTATCACCAACGTACGCACTACAAAAAATAGCGAACCTAGCGACTACAGTTACCGACTACAAATTTGTAGTCGGTAACTAGCGACTAAGATAAGTTAGTACCGACTACACAAATTGTAGTCGGCAGACCGACTACAAATTCGTCGGAAAGAAATAAAAGTTAGTCGGTAAAGGCTTACCGACTACGTTTACCGACTACAATTGTAGTCGGTAGGATCGGGCGGGCATTCCCGGCTACAAAAATTAGCGTACCGACTACAGACCTTTTATTTACCGACTACAATTGTAGTCGGTAAATCTGTGCCCTAATCCGACAATTCCCGATCTGAAGCACAAAAAAACAAACCCACAAATTTGTCTTCGCCCCGCCACTCGCCGCCCCGCCACTCGCCGTGCTCGCCGACCGCCGACTGTCGTCCCCTACGCAGCCGCCCCAGCTCCCTCGCAACCGTAGCCGCCGCACCACCGCTCACAGCCGCTGTCGCGCCGTCCCTCTGAGCAACGGCCCCGCCCTCACCGCAGCACCACCCCTCGCAGCCACAGCCGCCTCAGCCCCCATTGCTCCGCCCCTCGCAGCCACAACAGCCCCACCCGCAGCCGGCCCAGCCCCCGTCGCTCCGCCCCGCCCAGCCACAGCCGGCCCAGCCCCCCGTCGCTCCGCCCCTCGCAGCGCCCCTCGCAGCCAGAACAGCCCCACCCACAGCCGCCCCTCGCAGCCATAACACCCCCACCCGCAGCCGGCCCAGCCCCCGTCGCTCCACCCCGTACATCCACAGCCGCCCCAGCCGCAGCCGCCGTCGCTCCGCCCCTCGCAGCCGCAGCTGCCGTTGCTCCGCCCCTCACAGCCGCAACCGCCCCAGCCACCGACGCTCCGCCCCCCGCAGAGCCCCACCCGCTCGCAGCTGCCCCGCCGTTCGCAGCCCGTTCGCAGCCCACTAGCAGCCTGCTCGCAACCCGTCCACAGCCCACTGGCAGCCTGCTCGCAGCCCACTCGCAGCCCGCTCGCAGCTGCATCGCCGTTCGCAGCCCGCTCGTAGCTGTCTCGCCTATTGATTTGTGATTTTAAATTTGTTTTTTTCAAATATGTGATTCATTGATTTAGTACGTCTCACATGATATATGATATTTTGGTGTTTATCGCTACACTGATCTCTTATGTAGTTTGATTATAAATCTATACCATAATGTTTGTTAAATTCCTAAAGAATTGGCGTTTTATCGTAGCATAAATATGCCTTTTTGTCTTTTCGTGCAGTAGTCGTAATGTGTTCGTACAGACAGTGGATGTATGATCAATGGGACGGTAACTATTTAAAACCAGAATATGTTGATGGAGTCAAACAGTTCGTAGAATGGGCTCCTAATCAAAGTCATTTCATATCGGGGGGAAACATTAAGTGTCCATGTAATAGATGTTGGAATAACCGCTTTTATCCCCGAATGATGTTCTTTTACATCTCTACAAGTATGGATTCCGTCCTGATTATTATACTTGGGATATACATGGTGAAAATTATAACGTGGGTTTCTCATCAGGTCAAGTGGTCAATAATCATTTTTCTGATATGATAGTAGATGGTTTTGCTGGAAATCATCATGGATACTTTTATGGTCATTCAAGTGTTAATGAACAAATTATGGGTAGTGGTGACAGTGACACAATTGAAGAAGAACCTACTGCGATGGCGAGAGATTTCTTTGAGATGTTAAAATCTGTCGAACGACCAATCTATGATGGCTGCAATTTTGAGTCTTTTGGCTGTTAGTATAACATGCCACTTCGAGCTGTCGATGCCTTTACAGCACTAATAAAGGATGCGCTTCCTTCAGAGAATATTATGTTGGAAACGTTCTCTATAACATGCCAGTACATTGATGTATGTACAAACGGATGCATGTTATATTGGAAGGATCGTTTGAATTATGAGACGTGTATTCATTGTCAAGAGCCTAGATATCGCAATACTCGCCGTGGAAATAGAGTTTCTAAAAAGAGGTTTATTTATTTCCCGCTAACTCCACGGTTGCAGCGGTTGTATGCTACAAAAAATGTTGCGAAAAATATGTTGTGGCATTATGAGAACAAGCGTGACGATGGAGTGATGAGTCTTCCTTGTCATGGATCAGAATGGATGGATTTTGATATACATTTCCGGACTTTGCATGTGAGCCAAGAAATGTAAGATTAGGGCTTTGCACTGATGGATTTGCACCATTTGGTAAGAGTGGTAGTCAATACTCGTGTTGGCCTGTTATTGTAACTCCGTATAATCTCCCTCGTACAATGTGTATGAAAAAGCAGTTTATGCTTTTGAATATGCTAATTCCAGGACCTCGCAGCCCTAAGGGAAATTTGGATACTATTTGCGTCCCCTGATTGACGAGCTCAATCACTTATGGGAGTTTGGTGCAATGACTTACGATAGTTTTCGCAAACAAAATTTCAATTTGTGTGATACTCTTATTTGGACAATCAATGACTTTCCTGCATATGGTATGCTATCTGGTTGGAGAACAGCACCTCCTAGAAAGTATGCATGTCCGATATGTATGGAAGATACTCATTCCATACATTTTATCGGAGATTGTGTCATCAATTCCCAAAACGGAGGATACTTATTTGGACAATCAATGACTTTCTTGTTACAACATGGAAAGAAGTACTCGTGGTTCGACTGCCACAGACGTTTCTTGCCCCGTAATCACGTTTTTAGGAGGAACAGAAGAAACTTCAGAAAAAATGCGGTGGAGAAAAATGGGCCGACAGAGAGAGTCGACGGACATATTTTATCGGAGATTGTGTCATCAATTCCCAAAACGGAGGATTCCAGTCACTCAAGCAACGTGTACCATCTTAATTGGGTTAAACAAAGTTTGTTTTGGGAACTTCCTTACTGGAAGTACTTGAAGATTAGGCATAATTTTTATGTCATGCACATAGAAAAAAATGTATTCGAGCAGATAATTTGGACAATTATGGGAATTCCTGGTAAGTCGAAAGACAATCCTACGTCACGAAATGATGTCGCAATTTATTGTAATCGGCCTGCTTTGAATTTATCAGAACTTCGAGGTCGTGATGGTTCGGTAAGAGTGAAGATGCCTAAGGCTAGCTTTGTACTAAATAAGCAAGAAAGGATTTGTCTTTGCAAGTAGCTTAAAGAGCTGAAGTTTCCCGATGGTTTTGCGAGCAGTTGGAGCCGTTGTGTTAATGTAGAATCCGGCAACATTTTGGATGGAAAAGTCATGATTGTCTAAGGTCGAGAGATTGATGCCTGTTGCGAGAGATTGATGCCTGTTGCGTTCAGACATTTGTTACCTTCAAATGTATGGAAAACATTGACTGATTAAGTCAATTCTTTCGTAGCATATGCGTGAAATCCTTGTCCGTCGATGAAGCATGCAGACTCGAGGCTAATATTGCAGAAATTATATGTAAGTTGGAAATGATATTTCCTCCTTCGTGGTTCAATGTAATGGAGCATTTGCCCGTGCATCTACCTTTTGAGGCTAAAGTGGGAGGCCCCGTTCAGTTTAGATGGATGTATCCATTTGAACGGTATGATATTTCAATTATATCGGTCATTTTGTCTACATTAGTGTAAATACTAATGAAATTCTTGTTCTTCAGGTTCTTGTTTCATCTTAAGAAAAAAATTGGAAACAAAGCATGAGTCGAAGGGTCTATTTGTGAAGCATATTTAACGGAAGAAATTTCCAATTTCTGCACTCACTACTTCGATGATGATGTAGACACTAAGATCGTAGACTTGCCTCGTAATGTATATCAACCTCAAAATGAAGATTTACCGAATGATGCTCCTGAGGTTTTCTCTGCTTGTATTGGTTATTCACATTCAGAAGGGAAATATAGATATTTATCGGATAAGGAATACACAGCTGCACATTATTGTGTATTGCTTAATTCAGCTTTGTTCGATGATTACGAAAGGTATGTATTAGAACATCGTTTCATTTCTTCGACCTAATATCGGTGTTTGCGACTCATGTTATCTCTATTGTAGAACTTATCATGAGGAGATGCTTGGTCGTCATCCTCAACTTACTATGGAACAAATCATTCGTAAATTCACAACAAAGTTTCCGGAATGGTTCAGGATGCACGTAAGTCTTTATATATGGATTTTTAGGTAGTTTATTGATTGTTTAACACATGAAAGGTTTTTCACGTAGGTCGCTTCCAATACGAGCATAACAGACGAATATATTAGGGCTATGGCTGCCGGGCCGGATAAATGAGTTCGATGTTGGAATCGTTATTACATAAACGGGTTCAATTTTCACAGCTTCGAATATGGTCGAGATAAGGCTACTTTAAATTATGGTGTCATTGTTCGAAGTAGTGAAAGTAGTTCGTACTACGGCAGTCTTCAAGAAGTCGTAGAATTAGTTTACTACGGGTCTAACAGAGAGCTTAAATGTGTTTTGTTTCGGTGTGATTGGTTTGACCCAAACAGAGGATCCGTTGTCCATGACTCTTATAAACTAGTCGATGTTGACTCCACGAGAAGATACTCGATATATGAGCCTTTCATCATGTCGCATCAGGCTGATCAAGTTTATTTTGCAAGATATCCTTCTATGACAAGTACGAGAGACAATTGGTGGGCAGTTTTTGATACTAATCCTCGACCACAATGTAATGACGGAGTGACGGAAGAAGATACTGCTTTTCAAGAAGATGTCATCAACGATACCCCATTGCTATCAATCCCAAACGATATCGTCGAAAGAACATCATGTAGCAAGTAATAGTGAGAGTGACGAATATGAGTCAGTTGTACCAAGTGATGAAGATAATCAATAAGCAAGCGAAAGTGATAGCGATGAATATCAAAGTGATCACGATAGTTCTGATGAACTTTCATCCCCAGAGATAGAGTATTGTCTTACTTTTATGTTTGTTAAGATATTATATCGTTATAATTGTGCTTATATATGATAATTAATTGTTTTAATATTTTTTGGCATTTTAGGTTATTGAGAAATGACAGGAATGAACTTTAGACGTCGTTTGGCTAGGTTTGTTGGCCCTCGCATGTCGTCAGAGGATGAGGATGTGCCTGTTCCAGAGACGCAGCCCACACCGCCTACGCCAGAATTGGGATTGACATCGACTAATACACCAGGTCCATCTACGCCAGCTACACCATCTACTCCATCTATGTCTGTCACAGATCTACACGGAGCACCAGGGAAGCCTGCATTGCGTCCAGACTCATTAGAGTGGTAGTCTAAACGATAATTGATTTAAATGCTTTAATTATGCACTAATTTTGATTTCTCGTAGGTTTGATAGGAAGTCTGTGGTTAGTTCTGTGACCCAAGCTACCAGTCATACATTATAGGACCGTGGACGGGTATTAGTGAGGTCCCTGATGATGTAGTGGATCGTTGGTGGCTACATTTTCGGGTTAGTGGCTTAATCTCGACTTTAATAACATAATTTTTATGTTACACTAACTTACAACTTTCGTAGTTGAGGTATTTTTGGGACCCTTCAATAGCATCATTGGTTAAGGCGGAATTTATGAGGGTTCTAGCTCGTCGTTTCAAAGATAATATGCGGGATGAAGGCATCAAGTTGGTAAACGATCCGACGTACAAGTCTAAGTTTTTGAGCGATGACGTAGCTCAAGAACTTAGACAAAAACGTTTATCGCCGGCTTTCGTTGAGAGATCTACTCGACTAAAAGCGAATCGTTTCGGTCGGGATTGTAGCGCAACGAAGTCCACGCAAGGATCGTGCGCCACCAGTCACCTTGCGAAGAAGATTGTAAGTTTCTATCATATATGTCATTACTTATATTACTATTTAACTTGATTAAATTCTATTTGTTGGCAGGCTGCGCAGAACAATGGTGTCCTTCCTAAGCCGCACGAGGTTTATTTGCAGAATCACACGAGGAAGGGTAAGACATTCGTCGACGAGAAAGCTCGCAAAAAGATGGTTAGTAATGTAGTTTGTCATCTATTTATTGTTGGCGTTTAAATTGAAATGTTGTCTTGAATTGGTGGTTGGTGTTGTAAATGTTATCGACGTATTAGGTTTGAGTTGTTGATTATTTGTTTTTGGGGAGTATGATTCTAGCTGTATTGTTGGGGATGATCATTTTATAGAGGAGGTGCTGCCGAAATTTTACTTTTTAATATGTTTTATAATGTTCTTATCTCGCAGGAAGACTTTGAAGCTCTCAAGGCATCGAATCCTTCCTTCCAGACGCTCAAGCATTTTACGAGATATCTGGAGGTTGGACAAGGTTTCAGAACGTACCTGGCATGGGTAATGCATCAGAGATGTTTTTCGAGACACCTTCACAGCCATCGACGTCGAGTTCGAGTAGGTATGCGCCATCTCAGACTATACAGCTGCAGGAGCAGTTGCAGGCTACACAGAACACTCTCGCCACGTTGCAGTCGCAGTTCGAGCAGTTCTTGCAGCGCTATGAAGGTGAGTCGCGTGGATCACGAAATGCCCGCGACCGAGATATTGTGGACGAGACACAAACACGTGGTGCTGCAGCGTCGCTAAACACTAATGTGCGTCGAGACAATGATTTTCCAGACGGGGGCAGCGGGCACGGCTTGGCTTAGGTTTTAGTAGTTATGTTATTTCTCGAACCTGATTTTATTGTTTTGACACCTCGAATTTGTTTATGTAGACACTGTTTGTTTGTGGATGACATATATAATAGGCCCGCAACGGGCCACCCGCACGGGCTGCGGACGTTGCAGGGCGGGTTAGCCCGCGGGCCAGCCCGTCATTTATTAAATTATATAGATAGATATATATATTATATTTAAAATATATTAATTTAATAGTTAATGATTCATTAAAGTATACCTAGCTATGGGAACCGGTCCAACCGGTTCCGGTTCCGTACCGGTCCTACCAGTTCCGGACTAAAATCCCGGAACCGATTCGGAACCGGTCATTGATCCATTGGATCTTACCGGTTCCGTACCGATTCACCCGGATTTGTTTTTTATCCCCAAAAAATTGGAAACAACTACAGTCAAAGAAGAAAAAAAAACAGAAAAAAGACAAATAAAAAATACAAAACGATAAAACAAACACACAAACAATACTATTAAATACTACAATACATATAATGTTGAAGATGATGAAAAAAAATCCATTTTATTAATATACCTAAAAAAATTACAAAAAATACAAAATAAACAAGAAAAAATACAAAAAAAAAGGAAAAATACAAAAGAAGAAAAAAAACATAAAATTAAACTACTAAAAATACTACATTACATCCTTATTAAGTAAAACACACGACGTCGCCTCCTCATCGTCTTCAAAACTTGATGCTTGGAACTCGTCGATCGCATTTTCCGCTCGATTCTTGGACTCGGCGGTGAACCAATCATTAAGAAACATAAGCATTGCAAGAGTACTCGGCTTAAGGTTCGTTCGCCTATCTCCAATAATCCGACCGGATGTCGAAAATGCGGATTCTGAAGCGACACTTGACGCTTGCACGGCTAGAACATCTCTAGCGATAGCCGCTAGCAGCGGGTAAAGAGATGCGTTCGACTTCCACCAGTGGAGAACGTCAAATCCTCCGGTGTTTGGAAGTTGTGACTCAAATAAAGCTGAATTTCATTTGAGTTTGCAGGTCCGGTCGCTTTTCCTTTCGACTTTTGCATCTTCAATCGCCTAAGGACATCCATCGGACCACGGCCACCGCTAGAGGACTCCGTAACTCCCTCGGTCGCATGCTCGGTCGCCGAACCACCACGCACCTGAGAACTATAAAAAGCAAAAAGTTATTGGAAAGAACGCATAATTGACGTCTTTTGATCGTCAATGCTCTTTCTAAGAAATGTCTCGTAATACTCGAAAATATAGAATGTGTCACTACCACAACTCGGGTCGAGTAAAGCCGCCAAGCCGTGGACAATTGGGATATTTTCCCAATACTTCTTGCACTTTTGGTCCATGTCTCAATAATCGACGCGCGGCCCCGGAACAGTACAACATAGCGATAGTGGAAGCGTGTTTTGAATTGAACGGCATAGGGTGACAAATTTTCGATTTCTAATATCTAAATTCGCCTAACGCCCTTCGGCTTCTCCCGAGGGCCTGAGACATTGCCCTAAACCTCGGGAGACCACCGTTAATTCGTAACATTCGAATTTGTTTCGAATTATTCGAATTGATAATTTAATCCAAACTAATCGAATAAAGTGGCAGTCAGTCGTTATTCGACTATTTGGTGACTGAAACAATTTCCAATCAATACCAAATTTTCCAAAATAATTCTACACTTTCCAACATTCGCAACGAGGGGTCTTTTGAATTATTCCGATGTTGTTTGTTATTTTTCGTAAAATCAATTCAGTGGTTCGAAACTATCAATTCGAGTGAAGCCGCAGCCTGCCGTCTTTCGACTATTTGATGACCGAAACGATTTCCGATTGACACCAAATTTTTCAGAATAATTCTACACTCCCCGACATTCGCAAGGAGGGGTCTTTCAAATTATTCCAATGTCGTTTGGTATATTTCGTAAATCAAATCAGCAGGGTTTGAAATATAACTTCAGTGAACGGGATTTCTTCTATCGTCGCCTCGGAGGGACGTTGAAGTACCTCGTCAGTATCCCGGGGCCTCCAGGCTAGATTGGCACGCTTGTATGACCTTGAAAAAACCTCCGAGACTGCTCCCGTCGGGACTCGTCAAACGAACTCGTGGCTTAAGAATATCCAACGTTGTTTTCCTCTAGTTTTTCTTAAGCAAAGTACCAAGTCCTTACTCCTATGCGTCTCACGTTTATGATCTTTTTATGTTTTTTTTATTAATTGAAACAAGTCTCATGTGAGACACTTGTTAATGACTCAAAGGATGAGTCATTTATTCTACACATCCTAACGTGGATGTGTAGATTTCTCTCTATATTTTTTTTTTATGATAATTTTATTTTGGTCCTTGAGGTTTCTAAATGCTCAATTTAGTCCCTCTATTTTAAATAATAAAATAAATAAATCCAATCTAATTATTTTAATTATAATTGAGCCTCACTTAGTTAATTAATTAAGCACTTAGACAATCTCAATTCCTAATTATTCCCGTGACCATCAATGGGATTTAACTAAGTCGTCAACACCTCGTATCAACTTCGCCACTAACTCAACGAATCTCATTCGTTAGGTTTCAGAGAAAGCCCGCCGTTTTCGTTCGAGTTCATTACCATTTTTAAGCGCGATTCTCTAGGTCCGTCTCAACTAGCATGGGAGGAATCCACGAGTCCCGGTATTCGCCTAGCCAATCATGCGGTACCAGACAAATCCCAGTTGAGAACGAATTTTGATCTAATCGAAATTCGGGTGAACCGACTATAGTGTATACATTTAAATACTTCTTACGCCTTTCACTTGCGTCCTGGTTATGTGATAGCCATGCAAATGTCAAACTCACTAACCTAACACTATGTTGTAATCGAGACCGGACCGATTATTTAAACTACGTTCCGTTTCTAATACGAGCAAGTTTTCTAAGCTTCGGCCGAAGACTTTATAATTGTCGTTCTCTGATTACCTCATAGGACGTTAACCTATACGAATATAGGCAGTGAATTCCAATAGCAGTCAAAGCCCCGCAATCATTTCCGTGAAGTCGGTTGCGTCGCTGGCCCGTGTCCCATATATGAACACTTGCGGACCTAGCCAACTAGCGACAAACCGAAATCGCGAAACGTCAGTGACCCTATCGGTCTGAGGCTGCAATAGTCATTCGTTCAATCATTGACAACATCCTAGCCATGTGATTGAGACGAATACGAGCCGAATGTACGAATACGCGATCTCTTCGATCACCGATATCTCCATCACGACCCACAACCTCTCAGGTAATCGGTGACACCATCGACACTATGTGGTCGTCAATGGATATGTCATATTCGGATATCTAGTCACCCACCTAGAATCCTTAGACTTACGGACTTTTCATTTAAAGCTGATATTAAGGACCGTCCAATGTCTCCTCTCTCGTCCCCACGTGAATCAGACGTCCAACTCAAACATTTGGGTGTTATTTATTTATCGCTCTGCCGGATGCCAAGCAGACTTTAAATTCGATAAATAAATAATAATTCCTTTATTCTAATGAAAGTTATATTCACTACTTTATTTGTCAGTATATACAATAAAACTGTCTAGCAACCTATACATCACCGTGTGCCCTATACTATTCCTAGTCCCCGTATGGCATTGCGAGGGCACACTACCTAACAGTTATGATATTCAATAAATTTATAGTACATGCTAAAAAGCAAAGGAATAAGTAATGGCGATGTAGGATAATGAACTCCGGAAAATTTATCCGTTGCTTCCTTGAATACCGCAAGTAGTGACACACAAATCGCAAATTTCCCAATCAACATCTAGTAATATAAGTGATGGATCGGAAGTCATACCAACTCCGTTGTTGTTCAAAAAATGGGCGACTAAATCCTTATAATGCATAAATGTGCTAAGAAGGTGATATAAAGAGTTCCACCTAGTCGGTACCGGTAAGGGAAACTTCTTATACCTAAGCCCATTCGTCTCGACCGTTTCTTTCCACGAATGACCGAGACTTCGTTCACGTAGTTGTTTACCAATGAATTTAAATTTTTTCTATTACACGACCTAATACTTCATCGAATGCACATTTGACACAGTTAATCACATGGCAAGCACACATAACATGAAGCAATCGACCGTTCAAAGGCACGTTAAGATGGGAACGAAGGAAATCCATAGCCGCGTTATTAGAGCTTGCATTGCCCAGCGTGATATACATAATCTTATCTTGAATCCCATATTTATTCGCCACATTCAAAACGTATATCGCAATAGTATGTCCCGAATGCGACGAATCTAGCGGATCTAGCGAAAGAATTCTCTTTTGTATCGTCCACGTCTCATCTATCCAATGGCATGTAACAACTAAATACGATTCGGAAGTAACATTCGTCCTGGGTGTCTAACACATACTTCCTGAGTGTCTTACGACCTACTTGATGGAATCTGGGTATCGAACTTGTAAAGTTGATAAACCCTTCATTTCCGCAATACAAAATAGTTCTTCACATTGGGCCTCAAACTTAACTAGCGCCATCTTTGAAATCTCCCTAGTGATAACGAAATTCCTACGGGTATGCACGTCTATTTGTTGTTGTGTCGCTCCGTACCTATGTGCTCTAATATCAAATTTATGAAAACTCGTTAAATGTTTTCTCATAGATCCCGTACCCCCTGTTTACCACGACCTCTATATTGATATTCCTGACTACATATTTTACAATAAGCATTACCTAGTTCGAGTTCGAGGTCGAAATGGTTTCAAACCCTCGAGCGTTTCGTCCGGGTGTGTGATGTCGCCGTGGCCGTGGTGGATTCTTGGCTTGGACCGGCGTCGGTCTTTTAAAGCCAACTTAGGAGGTGGGATCCTTTCCCCTTTTCATAATAAGGTAGTGGGATGTGGAAATCAAAAATCGTGTCGTCCTCCGTCGCCTTCCGTCTCCTCGACCTCATTGCCGGATCGACATCGTCGGGCATATCGATCATACCTATATGAAGATAACCCAAAACATCGTCGTCCGGGTGCGAACTTGATGCCATGTTAGTAAAATAAAGTGTGTGTGTGTGTGTATGTGTGTGTTTCTTGTGTGTGTAAGTATTTTGAGTGTGTGTGTGCTTCGAGTGTGTGGTGTGTGTGTTTCGTGTGTGTGTATCGAGTGTGTGTATGTTCGTATAAAATACGATCTGGTATTTATAGGGTTTTCGTTAGGGACACAAAAAATTGGACTTTGGCCCAAAAGGAACAAGCTGCAAAAACAAAAATTTGAAAGAGTCATTTGGCTCTCTAACGGCTAATATCCCTTATAAGTTTTTTATTTTTCTCTTTTTATTTTATCCGTTACCGGTTCTAACCAGATCCTACCGGATCCGGTTCCAGTTCCGGCTTAGATATAATCGTTACCGGTTTACAGGTTCCGAAACCAGAACTAGTGCAGGTAACGGCCGGTTCTAGTTTTTCGGAATTACCGGATTGGTTCCGGTTGAACCGGATTCGGGCTGAACCGGCCCGATTGCCATGTCTAATTATACATAATTAATGACACATATATCTATGCATATATAAATACGTTGCTTATCCATAATTTATTAATAAATACCTTAATTAACTAAAACTAATTAATTAATTAAATTATAAAACAAAAATAAACAAATAAGAATTTTTCTAGGAGGGTAGGCCTGGCCTGCCTGGCCCGCGGCGCCGCGGGGCGGGCCGGTCCCATTTTTTTAGGGCCGTCATCCCGCCAAGTGTCGGGCTTTGGCGGGCGATGGGCCAACCCGGCCCGGCCCGCAATTTGAATGGTCTAATAAAAACTAGTATCCTTTGCACGCCGTGTACAATAATTAGTTGTGGAAAAAAAATAGTTTACTAAACTTATATAGTGCTTAGGTTTTTATAATTATTTTATATTTTAATTACTGTATTTAAGTGGAGAAGAAAGAATGATGATTTAACTAAAAATACAATAAAGAAGGTTATAATGGTATCTTATAAAATAAAAATTCGCATACCACTGCAGTTTCTATGAGCCATGAGCCTTAATCTATATATATAAAAGATGGATTGATACTCTCCTATGAAGGACACGTCAGCAACTCAACCCCCTCCATGCGCCACGTGTACAAAAATAGAATAGAAAATATACGTCTTCTTTGTATCAATTATTATAAAAGCCAACAACCATATAATTAATTTGTCAGATTTACAGTATTGCAATGATGTGTTTTTGAGTAAGCGTAACATTAACAATCATTTTGGTTAGCAAGTTGTATCTCTTCGATTCATGCTTCTGACATTGGAAAGCCGACGGACTTATACAACTAACATGGGAGTTCCATAGCCTTGCAATTGTAATCATAAATATGAAAACTCCATAGTCATACGATGTACAAACCTTTTGTATTCCAAATCTGATAATAAATCACTTTCTTCTCAGATCCATTCACTGCATTCATCAATTCAACTCCGTTTGATGACGTCATACAAGTCTATGTATATAAAAGATGGATGGGTACTCTCCTATGAAGGACATGTCAGCAACTCAAGTCCCCCCTTCATGCGCCACGTGTACAAAATAGAATAGAAAATAGACGTCTTCTTTGTATCAATTATTATTATGAAAAGCCAATAGTCATATAATTAATTTTGCAGATTTACAGTCTTGCAATGATGTGTTTTTTTAGTAACAGTAACATAAACAATCATTTTGATTAGCAAGTTGTATCTCTTTGATTCATGCTTCTGACATTGGAAAGCCAACGGACATACAACTAACATGGGAGTTCCATAGTCTTGCAATTGTAATCATAAATATGAAAACTCCATAGTCATACGATGTACGAACCTTTTGTTTTCTAAAGATGTTGTATGTTATTTATAATATCTGATAATAAATCACTTTCTTCTCAGATCCATTCACTGCATTCATCAATTCAACTGCGTTTGATGACGTCATACAAGAAATTTAAGAAAACAACCATGGTTTGATCCAAGAGAACAGTGAAAGCTTTTCTAGCTAATGAAATCACCTCGTTCGCCAATGTCAATATGCTTTCTCATCATCTTCTCCGTCGGCGCCATGCTTTCGTCTCTAGCATTTGACGATTTTCGATTGGGACATGACGCAGAGAGCTTTGTGTTAAAGCAGAGTGTTCTCAACAAATCCACTTTCATAACTTCGTCGGCTGCTATGATGATTATAGCTGTAACCGCAGTTTCATAATATTAGTAAGGTAACTACAATGAAAGTATTTGGCCTCGCAGCTATATGAGGCACACGAAACTGCATCGAGGTTCATGCAGAGAAGCATTAGCAGCAATTCTTACGAAAACAAGCCCGCGAACTTCACCTTTCCGCCTAAATTTGATAGCTTTTCGAGTCTAAAAATCAAGTCTTGGTAGCGAGAGTTTGCAGCGAAGGAGACTTGTAGGTATGTTACAGTTAGTTTAGTTTCCATTTGTTGTGTGAATTCCTAAGTGATACCGCCAAAAAATGGATCTACCGCGTTAGATGGCCAACGAGCACTTTCCCGCCTGATCTCCGCCGCGTTCTTCGTCTGAGGAATGGAAAACAAGATAAGGGTTGGGGGTCGTTTGCCCTCTTGCCTAGGTCAAGAGGGTATTTTCCATGTTCCAGGTAGAAAGTCGCATGAAAGATGATGTGTTCTGTGTGTTTTGTGTGTGTGTGTGTAATAAATTTGGCAGAGTAACGGTAGGATACGCAAGAAATCGATACCTGTTTTTGGGTCTGATGGCGATACTTATAGGGTTTCCGTCCTTAGGTAGTATCCAGGCGGTTACGACCCACGCTCCATATGTTTAGGGCTCGGATCTTTCCCTTTCCCACGATGGCACGTTTCCTTAACCTATCGAGTATTAGACGGTTATTCTGCACGTCTTATTTACATCATCGTGGGCGGATCGTGGCAGCTTCTGAGTTGGATAACTGCTATTCTCGAGGACAAGGTCTTCTTTTGTCATCGGGCAGTATACCCGAGGAGACCCTGTCTTTTCTCTCTTCTTGGGTAACTTCCTGGAGTGTTTCCGAAGGTACGAGTCCCTTCGGATGACGTGCCCGAGGACCCCTTTATACCCGTGCTCCGAGGGGCTTGGATCTTTGTCGCTGGTTCGGTCATATATCCCTCGGGCCTATGGTGCCGATAGGTCTTCCTCGAAGGAGGCCGTTAAATTAGTTGAGATGGGTCGGGTGTTTTGCCGCGGAGTCGATTAGACCCGAGGGTAACAATAGTCCCCCCTTCGAGTAGTCCAAAAGAAGTATGGTGAATTTTGGACGTTTTTATGCGGTGGTGGCAAAATATCCGATCCATTGTGGTTCCGAGGGCCGTCGTTGGGCTCCCATTCCGTGCCCTTTTTCCCGGGCATAGGCCCATTATTTCTTCCTTGGTTGCCTTAAGCACTGTTTCGAATTCCGCTCCACGTGTCGCGCTCTCATTGGCTGGCCTTGATGGGACGTCTGGGCAGGGACTTTCGCGCCTCTTCCCAAGTTGACGCGGATCGCAAAATTTTAGCGCGGATCGACAGGGCCCGTTGATCTGGCTTCAATCCAAGGGCTTGAATTGATACCGTGGGGCCTATATATACCCCACTTCCTTCGTCATTTCCTTTCTTCTGCTTTCTCTCACTAATATCTCTCTTCAAGAAGCTCCCGAGCGCCCGATCCATCCAGCCCTTCTTTCTCAGCTTTTTAGGTTTTCTTGTAAGTCTTTCTTTCTTTAGCCTTTTTCTTTCAGCACCATGACTTCTAGCTCTAGTGATAGCTCTCGTATAGATTCGGGTAGTTTTTCTGGAGGGTCGGGTGGATCTGGTAGCTCTAGTTCAAGTAGTTCGTCTGATGACAGTAGTTCCTTTGGTGAGGGTTCTAGGAGCTCTAGGGCTGATGTGGGGAGCAGTCCACGGGTAGATGTTGAGAGTCCTCGGGGGATTTCCTCGAGGGTTTCCTCAGTAGATTCTGAGACTACCCATACTGTCCCTATTTCGCTCCCTCATCATGACTCCGGAGAGCCGTCCCCTCCCCTTGAACGTGATTTTCCCAGTTCTGGGGCCTTCCGTCGGGCTTTTAGTGTTTGGGTCGGGGAGGTTGAGGCCTTCCGAGCTGCTCGTGAAGGTGTTCGCTGGCATCAGATCAAGGTCTCTACTTTCAAACCTCCAGATCTTCCTAGGTTAATGTCTCTTTCGGGTCTTCCCGATGATTTTGAAGTTAGAATTCCCTCACCCACCGACATAGCCAGTAATCCTCCCGAGGGTTTTGGTACTTATTTTTTGGATCAGGTCGAGATGGGTCTTAGGTTTCCTCTACCCCGTTTTCTTGTAGATATTTGTCAGTATTTCGGAATCTCCCCTGCCCAATTGGCGCCGAACTCTTTTAGCCTTCTTCTCTCACTTGCTGTCATTCTTGCCCATTTTCGCTTTGAGCCCTCGATCCCTATGATCACCTCTTTCCTGAAACTTAATAAGAAAGAGGTGGGAAATTCTTCTTTACCCCTTCACGCACCCCTATTCTCATCCGAGGCAATCCCACTTCTCATAAGGTTTGGATGAGTAAGTATTTCTTTGTTAAGCCCTCGGTAGATTGTGCCGAGTCCAGTTTGATCCCCTTCTCTTGGAGCGACCGCCCTACAATTTCCAATCCTCTTCCTCCCGAAACCTCCTCTAGGGTCGAGGCCTTCTTGGCCAGGGTAGGTTCCAGGCGATATTGGGCTGAAAAACTCCGAGACGAGGAACTCCTTTGCGCCCATGGTTTCTCCTCAAAAGCCGTCCAACTTACCATGACCCTAGGTATACCGTCCGAGTTCCGATGTGCCCTATCTTTGGTTTAATTCTTGTTATGACGTGTGTTTTGACTCCCTACTTCTCTTTTGCAGCTGATCGGATGTCGCTTGCCGAGGTTATTGCCATTGCCGACGAGGAGGACGAAAGTATTCCTCAGACTCAACCCTCTCAGGATGCCCCGAATACCCGGTCCAGGAGTAAAGGTAAGGCCCCTGCTTCTTCTTCGGGTGCGAAAAAACCTCCCAAGAGGGCTGCCTCTTCCCAAGGAGAGGCTTCGGCAAAAAGAACCCGAGCTTCTACCAGTCAGCCTGCTTCCTCGCCTCCAGGAGGCCAAGTTGCCCTGGGTCGGGCTAAGCAGCCCAAATTCTTTGATAATCCCTCGAAGGAGGAGGGCTGGGATTTCCTACGAGAGTTCCCTAACGAGGCCAACAGACAATATACCCGCGAGCTCTCTTACCCTGATCTCAGGAGTCTTCTTGGTGTCCTCCACGGGCAGGTACGTATTCCTTCATGTCTCGTGCTTCTTTAAATCTTGCTAGAACTAACATATATCTCTTGTGTAGGCCCTTTCTCTTGGGACTGAGGCCATGAAGCGCGTCTCCCGTCTCTCGGAGCGAAATAAGGAGTTATCCCAAGCTGAGGCTGAAGCTCGTAAGAGGATCGAGGTACTGGAACGAGAGGTGGCCGAAGCTAAAGCTCGGGAGAAGAAGCTCGAGGGTCAAGCCGCGGACCTCCAGCGTCATCTTTCCAAGTCGGAGGTGGCTCGGGTCGATGACCGCAAGAAGTGGGAGGAAGATTTGGAGCGCAATCATATTCCCCGGGCTACCTTTCTGAAGGAGATGAAGACCTACTTTAAGTGGGGCTTCTATGGCTGTGTCTCCCAACTCCGGGCCTCTGGATATGAGCGTCCCGACCACCCCTTCGAGTTTCTGAACGCCACTCAAGCTTTAAAGAAGACCCCGGAAGGGGGCTATCTGCCCGAGCCGACAGACAAGAGCGGTCCTTCGAGGACGCCTAATCCGCCACTTAATTTGGCGAGGGTTTCCGAACCTGTGCTCGAGGAAGCGAGGGGTGCTTCAGGGGATGACGTCCAAGTGGAGTTCGAGGAGACTGCCGTTCCCGAGGAGCCCGTTAGGGAAGAAGTTCGCGAAGAGCCTGCTGAGGATGGAGATCAAGTGGAGGCGGTTGAGGAGGAGAGGCCCGAGAACGTTGTTGGGGCTGAAGATCAGGCCGATCAGGCCGCCTAAGTGTCCCTTTTTCTCTTCTTTCTCTTTTTTTTCTTTTCGGGATGATTGTAATGAACCCTAATATATATATATATATATATATATATATATATATTTCTTTCCTGTCCCTTTGAACATAGCCCTCGGGCGCAATATATGTATGAATGCAGAGCCCTCGGGCGTTTTCCCTTTTATCGTTTTTGCTTTCTTTTGCTTCAGTCCTTCATATGCTTCCCCTTATTCTCGGATAGTCCGCGTATTCTTACGGGCGTCGGGTCGTTTCGAGATGTTCCTGCCCGGTCTTCATTATTTCCGCAAAAGTAGCGCAGACTTAGTCCAAGCAAGAAACCGAACTTACTTAAAACATTGCGCTCGAAAGTTTAGCAACGACTACTCCTAGAATATCGGGTACCAGGTCAGATGACCGTTTAAATTTTGAATTTCGTGCTTACCGACTTCTCGCCCAAGTTCTCTATAAATACCGGAAATCCTCTAGCTTTCCCCAAGTTATTCTCTTTCCTGTGTCTTTTCGTTTTTTACCTTTCATCCTCAGAGTTTATATGGCTTCCTCTTCCTCTAAGGGCAAGCGTACTGTTACGTGTTTTCCCAAGGCGGAGTGTGTTCCTTTTGATTTTAGTAATTCTTCCGGTTTCCGTCCTGAATCGGGTCTACGACCCGACCCGGCTTTTGGTGTGAAATCGCCAATTCCTCAAGGCGATGGTGAGGACAAGAGTTACCGCAAGAATTTAGCTAGATGGTCTGCCGAAGTAGAAGAGGCTCGATCCAAGGTAAACCTCCCGTGGCATCGGACAAAAGTATCGACCCTTAGCCCTCAATCGCTTCGAGAGTATATCGAGAAGGCTAGGATTCCCTCTGATTATGAAGTTCAGCTACCCGACCCATTGCAAGTGGTGTCTTCTCCCCCTCCTGGTTTCTTGGCGTTTTTTGCTGACCAGATAGACATGGGTTTGAGGTTCCCCATCCCTTTTTTCCTTCTCGACCTATGTGAGGCCTTAGGTATCTCTCCCGGACAGATATTCCCCAATTCCTGTAGTTTACTTCTAGCCTTAGCCAACGTTACTCGCAAACTTAATTTTCCTCTCACCACTAAGTTGGTCCTTAGTTTCTTCCGTGTGTGGGAGCGGGATGTTGGCAAATTTGTTTTCGTGCCTTCCACTGATGTTCTCCACGATAATTTCACTGCCACCAAGGGATGGATGAACAAATTCTTCTTTGTGCGTCCTTCACCCCAGCATCAAGACCGTAGATTTTCCTTACTTCAGTGGCGAGATCATTGTCAGGCTTCGGTAAACGACCCCGACCTTTTGTTGGCGTTTATGGACCGTGTCGGGGGTCAGAGTTTCTCAGTGAGAGAGTTGATGTCGGCTGCTCCCTCTGATTCGGTTGCTCCTCCCCGTGTTTTAGGTATATTTTTCTTTTGTCTTTGCTTGTTAGAGGGTAGCTTTCCCATTCTTATTATTTCTTTTCCCTTCAGTGAGTGATGGCTCGGATGTTCTGCCCGTCATGGCGGTTCGTACTAGAGGTACTTCGGCGCGCCCCTGGGAGGAATCTGAAGAGCGTTCGGCTAGTATGCCCGAGGATGGGATGTCGACTCCTCATCGTGAGGTGGTTCGGTCTAAGCGAGTAAGGCCCTCCCCACCAACTCCTCCAGCTTCTTCCCGAGGAGGGCCCTCCTGTCCTCATCCTCATTTTCTACTGGAAAAGATGGAGAGTCGTCCTTGTCCTATATGATGAATTTCCTTACCCCTGAAGAGAAGGGCTTCGCCAAAGAGCTATCCGACGACCGTTTTTGGAAAGAATGGGCCTTAGCCCTAAGCCAGGTAGATTTATTTCTCGCTTTCCTTATTTAGACATCCACTTATTCTCGTTTCCCTTCGTCCCCAGGCTTATTCCTTATCCTGTGAGGGGAATCGGCGGTACCGTCTTCAACAGAAAATGGTCGAATCAGCGCGATCTTGCAATGTGGAGATGACCATGCGAGTCAGCGAGGAGGCTCAGGAGGTGGGTCGGCTGAAGGATCAATTGGCAAGGGCTCAGTTTGAGGTCGGTAAGCTTCGCCAAGAGCTTCATTCAGAGAGGGAGATCCGTCGTAGTCGGGAGTATCAGTCTGACCCCAAGCTGGTCCCTGTGGAGAAAGTATCCGAGGCGGCCAATATGTATTTTAACTTTGGGTTCCAAGGGTGTTTGTCCCAGATAAGAGCGAATGGCTTCCCAGAAAGTGCTCATCCCTTCAACTTTCTGAATCCCGAGGCGGCCTTTATGGATTTAGCTCCCCGACGTTCTCCCCCGAGGCCGGCGAAGGGAAAGAGCCTTTGGGACGAGTTCGATTTAGGCGAGAATAGCGATGCTTCCCGAGGTGGCGGTCCAGCCGAAAAGGACTAGTTTGGCGATTTTATTTGGAATTCAGCTTTCAGTTCCTGCTTTTTTCTTGCTTTCCGCGGATGTTTTTATTTCCTGATCTTCCTGTTTATC
The DNA here is from genome assembly GCA_027422505.1 of Craterostigma plantagineum. Taxonomy (NCBI): domain Eukaryota; kingdom Viridiplantae; phylum Streptophyta; class Magnoliopsida; order Lamiales; family Linderniaceae; genus Craterostigma; species Craterostigma plantagineum. The sequence continues at coordinate 148,748 of JAPQWV010000919.1, forward strand.
TGATGCATTTTGAAGTATTTAAATAAATAAAGGATTTCTAGTTACCTGAATGTTTCCTTTCGTTTATTCTGCTCGATGTTTGTTATCTCCTCCCCTTTGATTACCCTTGGTGAGTATGCGAGGGATGAGGTCCCTTCTTCGGGTAGAGGGCGTCCCCCCATTCCCCAAGAGAGCCTCGGTGTATTTCCCTAGGGGATAGGTCCCGTTGGGTCTTCTTTGCCTCTAGCTTATATAGAGGTGGCGCCGCCTCGCGTAGAGGGATAACAGTGTGCGCGAAAAATCTCACTTCCCCTTGGGGGAAGGATGTCTCAGCCTCTCGTGGAGGGAATTCAATGTGCGTATTTTCTGTCACCCGAAGGGATAGGTCCCGATGGGTCTTCTTTGCCTCTAGCTAGTATAGAGGTGGCGCTGCCTCGCGTAGAGGGATAACCGTGTGCGCGAAAAATCTCACTTCCCCTTGGGGGAAGGATGTCTCAGCCTCTCGTGGAGGGAATTCAATGTGCGTGTTTTGCTTTATCAGAGGAGAATTGTCCCGAGGACTTTTCGGGGTTGTGGCCTCTTTGTGAGATGAAGTGTCTTCTACCCGGGTCTTCATGTCTTTTTAAGTTCTTTGAATGTTGGATCGGGAGTTCCTCGTACGAAAGGGAAAATAAACTTCATTAATAATTCAGCATAGTTTACATCTCAAAAGCAATAGAAGTAAACTTCGAAGAAATAGTGTGCGAAAATCAAAGAGAAACATGTGCAAATGAGGGTACCCCCCTCTAGGGATAGTATTTCCGTAGCTTGCGGGCGTTCCAAGGGCGATCGAGCCATTTTCCCCTGGCGTCCTCGAGATAGTAGGAGGCTTCTCCCACTTTTTTGACAATGCGATAGGGTCCTTCAAACTTGGGTTCTAGCTTCTTCCTTCCTTCCTGATTCAGGATCTCTTTCATCACTAAGTCTCCTTCCTCGTATTTCTTGCCTCGGACTCGGCGATTGTAGGACTTAGTCATTCTTCTCTGGTAGGCAGTCATCCTGATGGCGGCTCTATCTCTTCCTTCTTCGATCAGATCGAGGTCTTCTGCACGGAGTTGGTTATTGTCCTCAGGATATGTGAGAATTCGGGCGCTTTCCATGCCAATCTCCGCGGGTAACACTGCTTCGCTCCCATAAACCAGACTGAAGGGTGTTTCATTGGTCCCCTCTCGGGGTGTCGTCCGGTATGACCAGAGGACACTTTGAAGCTCGTTGTACCAGGACTTCTCAAGCCCCTCGAGTCGGGTCTTCAATCCTTGCACTATGGTACGATTCGTTACTTCGACCTGGCCATTGCTTTGTGGATATGCTACCGAGGTAAATATTTGCTCTATCCCGAGCTCACCGCACCATTCTTTTAGCTTTTTTCCACTGAATTGCCTCCCATTGTCAGATACTAGTCTCCTGGGGATTCCGTAGCGGCAGATGATATTTTCCAAATGAAGGCGGTGATAGCGGCTTCGGTGATCTTAGCCAAGGCTTCAGCCTCAACCCACTTCGAGAAGTAGTCCACAGCTACCAGCAAAAACTTCTTTTGAGCGACGTTCCCGGAGAACGGTCCGACAATATCGAGTCCCCATTGATCGAAAGGGCACGGAGATGTTACTGACTTCATGGCTTCGGCAGGCATTCTCTGCAGACTGGCGTGTTTCTGGCAATTGAGGCAGCTACGAACTGTCTTCATGGCGTCTCCTTTCATTGTTGCCCAGAAGAAACCTGCGAGGAGTGCCTTTCTCACCAAAGCTCGACTCCCGATGTGACTTCCACAAATCCCCTCATGTATTTCCCGAAGGACATAGTCACCTTCTTCCTTGGAGATGCACCGTAGGAGGGGTCCTGCGAAAGATCTTTTAAACAGCGTTGTATCGATTAAGGTGAACCTTCGGATCTTTCGCATGAGTTTTTGCGCTTGAGCTTTATCCTCGGGAAGGATCTTGTGGCGCAGGTATTGGTAGATCTCATATCTCCAATCTTCTCGGGCAATATCTGGTTCGAGCACGTTTTGGTCCTCGATATGCCAAACGGCTAGGGCCTTTCCTTTTTCCTCGAGCGGGCCGATGGCGCTTGCCCATTTGGCTATCTGGTCTGCCTTCTCATTTTGGGCCCGGGTGATTAAGACGATCCTAAGTTCTTCGAAACTCCCTTTCATTTCCTCGAATGCCTTGACATATTTTTCTAAATTCGGACCCTTGACGGCAAAGTTCCCTTCTAGTTGTTGAACCACGAGTTGGGAGTCCGAGTGCACCAGTAACCGGGTGATCCCCATTCTTCGTGCCGCTCGAAGCCCAGCAAGCAGCGCCTCGTATTCTGTCTCATTGTTTGATGCCTTGTGGTCTAGCCTAATAGCCAGGTTGGTCTCTTCTCCCCAAGATGATATGAGAAGTATCCCGACTCCATTCCCTGAACTGCAGGAAGAACCATCCACGAACATCTTCCATACCTCTTCGGGACCGTCACCGATTATTTCTACCATAAAATCGGCCAACGCCTGTGCTTTGATCGCGGCCCGAGGTTTGAACTGAATATCGTATTCTCCTAACTCTGTCGACCACTTGACTACCCTTCCCGAGACGTCCGGCCGTGTGGCAATCTTCCCGATGGGTTGGTTGGTCAGCACCACGATCGGGTGTGATAGGAAGTATGGTCGTAGTTTCCTAGCAGTGATAAGGAGGGCCAACAGAAGTTTTTCGGAATTTGTGTACCTTGTTTCGGGGCCTTTCAAGATGTGGCTGACGAAGTAGATTGGCTTCTGCACTCTTTCCTCTTCCCGAACCATCACGGAACTTATGGCCCGAGGCGATGTTGCAAGATAGACTGTTAACTCCTCCCCCGGCAAAGGCTTATTAAGCACGGGCAATTTTATCAAATATTCCTTCAGGTCCTGGAAGGCTTTCTCGCACTCGGGTGTCCATTCAAAGTTTTGGACTTTGCGCAATACTTTGAAGAAGGGTAAGCTGCGGTCCGCGGATCGGGAGATGAACCGCGACAGGGCGGTGATCCTCCCTGTTAACCTCTGCACCTCATTTAAACTTCGGGGAGACGTCATATCCAACAAGGCCTTGACTTTGTCGGGATTAGCTTCAATTCCTCGCCTCGTTACCATGTATCCTAAGAACTTGCCCGAACTGACTCCGAAGGTACACTTGCTGGGGTTCATCTTCAGGTTGTACCTCTGGGCGGTCGAGAGCGTCTCTTGAACATCGGCTAAAAAGCGGCTTTGTTCTCGGGACTTGATTAGAATATCGTCAACATAGACCTCCACATTTCTTCCTATCTGATCCTTGAAAACTTTGTCCATCAACCTCTGATATGTGGCACCGGCGTTCTTCAATCCAAAGGGCATAACAGTGTAACAGTAGGTTCCTCCGGCGGTTATGAAGCTTGTTTTTTCTTGATCTTCCTTTGCGAGTAAGATCTGATTATATCCCTGGAAAGCGTCGAGAAAACAAAGTAGCTCGTGTTCTGAGGTGGAATCAACCAATTGGTCTATCCTAGGCAGGGGGTAGCAGTCCTTCGGGCATGCTTCGTTTAAGTTCCGGAAATCCACGCACATGCGCCACTTGCCTGAGGACTTTGGGACTAGGACCACATTCGAGAGCCATGTGGGAAACTGAACCTCCCGAATGTGGCCTGCTTCCAACAACTCCTCCACCTGACGTCGCGCCTCAGCATTCATTTCAGCGCTAAGATGCCTCCTTTTCTGAAAGACAGGTCGAGTGGCTCGGGAGACATTCAATTTATGCTCAATAATTCCTCGGTCAATACCTATCATGTCCTTGGAGGTCCATGCGAACGCGTCTTTGTTTATTTTTAGTAACCTGATTAGGCCCTCCCTCAGGTCCTGGGGAAGATCCTTGGCCACTTTAACTATCCCTTCTGGTGGATTAATCACCACCTCTTCGGTTTCTTCTTCCTTGTCTTCTTTTTGAGCAGTTCCTATGGCGTATAACGTTTTCCTTCCCCTCGGGTAATCGTCCCTTCGTGTTTTAGAGGACTTGATCTCCACCCGAACTTCTTCCACGTAGCATTTCCTAGCCATCTTGCGATCTCCCAACACTTCCCCTACTTTATCTCCCACGGGGTACTTATCTTTTGGTGAAGAGCCGAGGCTATGGCCATGAAAGAAGTTAGAGCAGGTCGCCCGAGGATGATGTTGTACGGGCTTGTTCCATTGATGACCATGAAGGGCGCTATCCGTGTCTTCCTCATACTACCCTCCCCGAGGGTAAGTGGCAGGTGTAAGATCCCAACTGCCTCGATGCAATGCCCCGTGAAGCCGAACAGGGCCGTTTCCACCCTGTCCATGGGGTATGCTCCTAGGTCCATTTGATCGAGGGCCTTCTTGTAGATGATGTTGACGGAACTTCCATTGTCGACAAAAACTCTACCAACGTCATGATTAGCTACTTCCGCCCGAATAACTAGGGCGTCTTCATGAGTGTCATCGCCTCCGTGAAAATCTTCGGGACCAAAGCTAATGGTAGGCCCCGATCGTTTACTTCCTGTCTTGATTTCAAAGTTCTCTAATCGGCGAATTCCAGCCTTCCTCGCCCGATTAGAATCTCCTCCCGTCGGTCCACCTGATATGATATTGATCTGTCGTGGCGCGGGTCTCTCTGGAGATCTCTGTCGTCCTGCTTCTCTGTTGCCTCGATTCCCTTGATTGTCGTTCCCTTCTCGCTTCGACCCTCGTCTATCTTCCCTATCTGGCGTTCTCCTTCGGGATTCTCTTTGGTGGTGAAGTTGACGATCTAGTTGGGTATTGGATCGGTTCCCGGTCCCAGGGTATCGCGGTTTGGTTCCGAAACCCCCCTCAATTCCTGCAAGTTTAGCTCGAGCTTCGGGGTTGGTCGCGATTAATTTCTCCAATTCTCGATTTAGCTGAAAACATTCCTCCGTGGTGTGCCCATATTCATGGTGATAGTTGCAGTAAGTGTCCGATATCGGTCGCCTCGGGTTGCCCTCGATGTAAGGTGGTCGACGAAGGAAATCATTCTCCTCACATATCTCTAGTGCTCGTATTTTGTTTACGCGCAGCTTCGGGTAATCCGCCCTAGGGAACGAGGGCATCGGATAGGGGTGATCATCCCTTCGGGGAAATACCCTGCGGTCTTGGTTTCTTGGCGGGCTCTTTCGACGCTCTCGTGGAGGACTCTTTCGTTTCCTGTCTTCGGGTTCCCGAGCCTGCGATTCTTCTACTCGGACGTATTTCTCGACCCGAGCCACCAATTCCTCTACCGTGGTAGGATATTTCTTCACCAGTGATCTGAACAGATCTCCATCTCTTAGGCCGTGGTGGAATGCCCCAATGAGCAATTCGGGTGCGATGTTCGGGACCTCCATCTTCACTTGGTTGAAGCGTCGAAGATAATCCCTTAAATTTTCTCTGTCGGCCTGTTTTATATTCAACAGTTTTACTGCAGACGCAGGGCGTCTTCGATTGCTGGAGAAGTCCTTCAGGAAGTGTCTGGTGAGGTCCTGAAAGGTTCTGATTCCGCCAGGTGGTAACAGGGTGAACCACTGTTGGGCTCCTTTCGACAAGGTGGTCACGAAGAGTCGGCATTTAACCGGGTCACTTAGCTGGTACAACGCCGCGTTTCCTTCAAAGGCGGCCAAATGGTCCTCAGGGGGTCCGAAGCCGTCGTACTTCCCCATCTCAAAAGATCGGAAGTGCTCGGGTAAAGGGGCCACTAAAACTTCCGGTGAGAATGGCGATGCCCGAGGCAGGATCGGCGGTTCTGGTGGATTTGTGAGGTTCTTTAGCTGGCGAATCTCCTCCCTCATTCTTTCTAAATCAACTGCTTGCTGGTCGACACGTAATTGTTCAGCGCGTTGCTGGTCGGTGTGCCTCCTCCTGTCTGCTCGGGCCCTTCTCTGCATCGACGCCAGGGTGTGATTGTCCTCATCATGTTCTCCGATCCCTGATCCAGCGTCGTTTTCTCCACTTCCTTCGTGTCGATTACCTCCTCGTGTGGCTTCGCGTTCTCTGTCTTGTCCATGGCGGTTACCTCTCTGATTTCTTTCAGCCATTAAGATGCCTACATCAGTTCCAATTCTTCGCATTTCTTGCATGACGGCAGCGAACATCGCCGCAGGATCAGTCGGCCTTGGCCCATTGCCATCGAGTGGCGGTTCGCGATCATTTTCGACAACTACCATACTGAATTTTATTTGTAAGAAACTAGACGTTCCCACAGACGGCGCCAAGTTGATACCGCCAAAAAATGGATCTACCGCGTTAGATGGCCAACGAGCACTTTCCCGCCTGATCTCCGCCGCGTTCTTCGTCTGAGGAATGGAAAACAGGATAAGGGTTGGGGGTCGTTTGCCCTCTTGCCTAGGTCAAGAGGGTATTTTCCATGTTCCAGGTAGAAAGTCGCATGAAAGATGATGTGTTCTGTGTGTTTTGTGTGTGTGTGTGTAATAAATTTGGCAGAGTAACGGTAGGATACGTAAGAAATCGATACCTGTTTTTGGGTCTGATGGCGATACTTATAGGGTTTCCGTCCTTAGGTAGTTTCCAGGCGGTTACGACCCACGCTCCATATGTTTAGGGCTCGGATCTTTCCCTTTCCCACGATGGCACGTTTCCTTAACCTATCGAGTATTAGACGGTTATTCTGCACGTCTTATTTACATCATCGTGGGCGGATCGTGGCAGCTTCTGAGTTGGATAACTGCTATTCTCGAGGACAAGGTCTTCTTTTGTCATCGGGCAGTATACCCGAGGAGACCCTGTCTTTTCTCTCTTCTTGGGTAACTTCCTGGAGTGTTTCCGAAGGTACGAGTCCCTTCGGATGACGTGCCCGAGGACCCCTTTATACCCGTGCTCCGAGGGGCTTGGATCTTTGTCGCTGGTTCGGTCATATATCCCTCGGGCCTATGGTGCCGATAGGTCTTCCTCGAAGGAGGCCGTTAAATTAGTTGAGATGGGTCGGGTGTTTTGCCGCGGAGTCGATTAGACCCGAGGGTAACACTAAGCTTTGGTTAACGTTTGCTTATTATGTCAGAAGATGAAAAAGAGATGTAATCAAGGTTGATGAACTCCTCTTCTTCGTATTTTTCTAGCATGTTGTCTATGGCGAAAGCTGCGCGCTGCAGTGCAAAAGAGAGAAAAGAGAGGATTGATAGGTCCAACTCAAAAAGGACAAGGAGAAACTTTAACAGGACAATAAAGGTTGGTAGTCATATGTAATATGATATTTGTGAATTTATCGTATTAATTTGAGAATATACATGTAATAATATAGTATGCATGTAAAAAGGCATTAGCGGAGACGGGCCAAGTATACATTGTAGGTTTGTAAGAAATGATGAGGCTGTCGTCGATATGTTTATTCCTAAAGGTTTGCAATGTACAAAGTATGCAATTATTGGGATACTGCAACGATTTGTTTGCCTACCGAGACGAGCAATGTAAAAACTCCAAACACTGTGAGTGTGTATGAACTCATTATATATATTGCATTTAGCATTTATTACATTTAATTAATAGAGAGATTGTTCCGATAAATATTCACATATGTATATATACTAAGCTTTTATACATTTTGTCTTTCTTTGGACAGACTGTTCTTCATTGCCATACAAAATGAAAATTATTAACAACCATTTAAATATGTAACACGATAGTCGGTTTAGGGTTTAGGATTTTATGATAATAATTATGGCAAGCATTGTTAGAAAATATTTGTTTTGTTTCTCATCGAATAACAAAACCTCAAGGTATAGACCAATCAATAAAAGTTTGGCCGGCCAGATCCTACTTATTCGAGGTTTCACACGGGGTAGGGTGACTTTCTCTTGAGACATTGTGGGGTGTGTCCCGAGCTCGTTACAAAATAATTGGGAAGTGTCTCGAGTCCTGCCCAAGCCGCTTCAGATGGTAGCTAATACTGTTTCGGATGGCAATATTTACATTAACAAACTATAACCCGTGCGTAACACGGTCAACATCTAATAAAATAGAAAAATAGAACAATTATTTTGTGGTTTAAAAATATTATACTTCATCAACGGACAACACTGGGATATATTTGTTCATCTCGTGAGCTCTACAAAGCTGTCACTCATCTATATATGCTTTTGTATTAAATTTAGTCACGAGTTCAATAACAGGGCACTTACCAACAAACTTAACAAAGCAAAAATAAACCAATTTATATCAATTTGTTCATTTGACCAACTTAATTTCCATTGCAGATTCATATTCTTTGCTCTTGTTGACTACTAATAGATAGCCACTTACATGAGTTTTATCCTTATTATTACAAAAAATTTTAGCTTCCTTAGGCCTGAGTTCAAATGAACTGCTTCTTTACATATATATTCTGCGCAAAGGATTTGAACGATGAGCCCATCGAATTGTGCGATCAACAAACACTTTTTCCCAGTAAAGCTACTGTTTTCGAACTCAAGCGTTTATGGAGAAAGTTATAACAATGGCACATAATGTCATGTATCCCTAACCTTACAACAAAATCTCAAAGTTCAATCTTTCTGGCAATGTAATTACCGATAGATAGAAAGCGGCAAAGAATCGTAATCGAACCTCGATTTTCTTTTATGCAGACTGTGTGTGCCCCTTTTCGTTGTTCTCCCCCAAATTCCAGCCCCTAATAGCCAAAACGAGGAAAAGTTGGAAAGAAAATAAGAATCAAGATTTAAGTCCTACGAAGTGGACGATAGAAGATCTTATTGATTAGTTACCTTCTAGAAGCTTCATTCTTGAGTTCTTGGATGCGGGCTTCTACTTCACCGCAAGCAGCTTGGATTTCAATGTTTTTCAAACAAAGCTCCCTCCACTGTGTAGACAGAGCGTTGAGCTCATATGCAGTAGTTTCCTGATGGTTCCGACGAAATAAAATCAAATTCCAACTAGTTAGAGTGGAATCAATGAGGGGGAAGAACAGCTAAAGATGTAACTCCCACAAACCGTTACATAAATGGGGGATAATCAGTTCTTTCAACTAACCTGCTGATACTTCCTCTCTCGATTTACAGATTCGATTGTCGCATTGAGCTCCATAACCTGTGATTGTAACCTGCAATGAATGGCAATAGTTACTACTGCAACACATAAAGTACAACTGTAATGCACAATCGGCATTTTTCAGGCCAATAAACAAGTGATAGGACTCAAAAGCATCGCTCAAAGCATATATAAAACCTGGATAGAAACGCCTCCAGTTGTTGATTATACGTCTTCCACAGCTCTGGGCCATGCTTCACCATTAAATCAAGATTTTCCAGCCTACAAGACCAACGTTCAACGAAAAGCAGAACCGAAGCACCAACAAGAAAACCCACTCAGAACGAACTTCATGCTCATCTAAAATCACTACCTAATCACTTGGTGCTGCAACAGACGCTGGCCCTTTTGAAGTGCCTGCTTCCACGCAGCGTCATCATTACGCTTGTTCCCCTGAGGAACGTCAAGGGCGTATCTTGCAGTATCTATTTGCAATGGAGGTTTCCCAGCTCGAACCCTCTCATATTCCCGGGCAAGAATCGGATGGTCCTACGAGCAGTCGTAATACACCACACACACAGAAACCCTAACGAGTAAATTAACCGAACTCCGACTTCAAAAGTAATGCTGCAATGTCGAAATCGAAAATCAGTGCATCTTGAATTGAAGCTACGGTACCTGAAAATTAAGGGTAGGGATTTGGGGAAGGTCTTTGAGGAAATCAGAGGGTTTCTTGGAGCTTCGCCGCATCTCTTCTTCTACCAATCGGTTCACTTCTTCTTTGACTTTGGGGTCGTCGAACTCACGGTCCAGGTACGGAAGAGCGTCGATTGTTTCGGACGGCGGTGGAAGAGCCATCGCCGGCGCCGGCGCCTCCAGCATTAGTATGTCGCCGTTTGATGCCGCCATTTAATCGTGTTTTGTGCGCTTCGAAACCTTTGCTGAGCTTATAAGAATTACTACTTAATAAATTAAAGTTTACGTGTTAAAATTTAAAATATTGATTCAACTAGGGTGGTTCATTGCGGTATACCGTACCAAAATTGGACCATATACCGTACTGAAATTTCGATATAAAAAAAATCGTACCAATACCATATCAAAATTTCGGTATACCTTAAATTTCGATACGGTATCATGTCGAAATTTTGGTATGGTATCAGTATCATACCTTCTAGACCATTCACACGGAGGGTTTTTACCATGCGTGTCTCGTAACTCGTTAATTCGTTTTCTTGAATTTTTAGTCAATTCAAACTCCTTAGGTCCCAATAAGATGGATTATTAATACCAAATTTTCCAATAACAAAAAGATTTTTAATTCATAAAATGACCTACAATAATTTACATATTTTAGTCAGTCTCCTTAGTAAGACAAAGAACTTTACATAACCAAAAAATTTTATGAAGATCCTTATAATATGTTTATCCATCTTATATTTTTTTGAAATAATATATGTATATATATATAATATATATATATATATATATATATATATATATATATATAATCTTAAAAATTTTAGTATTTCGGTATTTCGGTATAATCGATTACCTAATTTTTTAAAATTTTCATACCATTACCGTACCGAAAATTTTCCGTACGGAATCATACCTTACCAAAAACTTTGGTATACCAAAACTTTAGATATTTTCGGTACATTTCGATACGATAAGGACGGTATATCGGTATTTCGGTAATTCCCAGCCCTAATGTCCACTTTGTGTTAATTTATTTGCACTTTTACAACAAGGCCAAAGCGAAAGGAAACCAAATAAAAGAGTTATGATATTATAACTAGAGCGTCGATTGGGCCCGTAGCCTGCGGGCCGACCTGCACCGCATAAAGGGCATGCTGAGTTACAATTTTTTCTGCCCGTCAAGGGGCGGGCTTTGGCGGGGCTGGACGGGTTGGCCCGCCATAGATTATAATAATATATTTTATATAATTTATATTATATAGTAATTATATATTAAATTAATTAGAGGAAATTAATGAACAAATAATTATGGTATAATTTATTAATAAATGTCATATTTAATTAAATAATTCTAAATTAAATTTTAAATTAAAATTAAATATATATATATATATATATATATATATATATTGTGGGAGATTTGTAGATAAACCCATTACATAAAAATTGACACCGAACTATCTTGTGAGAGCTTTCTTCACCTGAAGTACTCATTTGAAAAAGTTTTAAACCTAGCTACCTAATAACTTGAAAAGACAAAACTACCCTCACTTTACATTATTCTATTATTTAGTTTTTCCTTGTTAATCTTCTCCAGTCGTATGTCTGCAAAAACTGAAAAACATCTCTCTAAAAATTTACCAGTAAATTAGACCAAAATAGCTAAATTGAGTTTAAACTTAGGGATCAATCCATACAAGATTATTTTGTGAATAGGTATTGCCATTAGGACAAATTTTAGTTTTAACTCCCTCTGTGCAAAGCTTTGTCTTTTTCAAATAAAAAAATAAAAAGCCAAATAAAAATATCTGCAGTACACGATGGAGCAGAGGACTTCATCCAACGTCCTTGGGGAAGTATGATTTACGATTTTGACACTAGACAGCAATAGGGTCTACAATTAGTTCGGTGATTCGGACTTGGGGACGAGCTGAAAACAATATGAGAAGTTGAGCTAGTGAATTGATTGGTTAGCTCGGTATGAGCCTTCGCTGACTTGGGCTCGTGGCAATAAGAGAGGACAATGATGCCGTGCACCACATCGTGGGAGACTGTGGTCGTGGCGGACTCTCCTGGGCAGCGCTGGTAATAAGAGTTCTGAGAACCCTTTTCTTAGTTTTTGATGATTTGCATTTTCGATTTGGTTTTATCTTCTTCGTAGGGTGGAGGCATCATTTCGTGTTGAGTGGGGAAACCCTATCGACGAAGGAGCTTGCGATCTTCAGATCTCCACGGTTTGATTCACTGCAATGGTTTCGGTCATCTTTGCTGCGTTAATGGGTTCGAAGATCATACACGACGAAGAGATGACGAATCTACGGGATCGTATCTGCTCACGTCAAGCCAGGTAATTAATGATCATACGCATAAATCTCTTTTTCTCTTCTCGTTCGAAATTCTACCATCATTGTTTTTTCTTTCGTAGGATGATATCGCTCGAAGACTACAAAATATTCTTAGGCGTATGTTTAGCGGTTACAGTGATGTACTTGGTGTCAGCCACGATGGTGGTGGTGGCCCTCGGGTTTTAATTCCTCCTCAAACATTGTGTTTAGAATACGATGCTGAGCTTTTCTCTGAGTTTTATAGGACTGTCCGTCGAGGACAATTGGAATTGCGCGGGCACTTGCTTGTTACTCAACGAAAAGAATTTTTTGGCATGATGACATTGTACTTCTTTTGGCGAAGTGAGTTCTTTCTTTCTTTACGTGAATTTGTGAGAAGTTCTTGTAATAAGCACGACCTTTGTACCTTCACCCGTGAGATTATTTGTTGAATTTAGTGTTCGGCACTAATATTGGTATTTTAATCATGAAATTGAGTACTTTAAGTCTTCATGATGGTATTTAAACACTAAATTCGCAAGTTTGCAAGTTAACAAGTAGTTTAGACTTAGATGACTCGACCCAAATTTGCACGTATTTTGTGTATAAATATCAGTATTTTCTGCCTTAAATTAGGTATTTTAGCCTCGATTTAGGTATTTTGTTGATGATTCAAGTATTTGAGATTGTATGAATGTGGAGTTGATAAAACACTCATTTTATGTAGAGTATGGAGAGCAATGTCCTTATTATGTATTATGTTGATTAAAAACCATCACTTTAGACTTAGATGACTCGACCCAATTTACAAGTATTTATTTATAAATATCAGTATTGCCCTAAATTAGGTATCTAAGTCTCGATTTAGTTTTTTTTTTTTTGCTAATTCAAGTATTTGACCTTGTATGAATGTGGAGTTGATAAAGCACTCATTTCATGTAGTTGATGAAGAGCAATGTCATTATTATGTATTATGTTGATTATAAACCATCACTTTAGACTTAGATGACTCGACCCAATTTGCAAGTATTTTATGTATAAATATCACTATTTTCTGCCTTAAATTAGGTATTTTAGTCACGATTTAAGTATTTTATTGTTGAATTCATGTATTTGACCTTGTATGAATGCGGAGTTGATAAAACACTCATTTATGTAGTTGATGAAGAGCAATGTCCTTATTACGTATTATGCTGATTAAAAACCATCATTTTAGACATAGATTACTCGACCCAATTTGCAAGTACTTTATGTATAAATATCAGTATTTTGGCCTTAAAATAGGTATTTTAGTATCGATTTAGGTATTTGTTTGCTGAATTCAAGTTTTTACTTTGTATGATTGTGGAGTTGATAAAACACTCATTTTATGTAGTTGATGAAGAGCAATGTCCTTACTACGTATTATGTTGATTAAAACCCATCATTTTAGACTTAGATGACTCGACCAAATTTGCAAGCATTTTATGTGTAAATATCAGTATTTTTTTTGCCTTACATTAGGTATTTTAGTCTCGATTTAGGTATTTGTTTGCTGAATTCAAGTATTTGACCTTGTATGAATGTGGAGTTGATAAAACACTCATTTTATGTAGAATATGAAGAGCAATGTCCTTATTATGTATTATGTTGACTAAAAACCATCACCTCGACCCCATTTTCAAGTATTTTATGTATAAATATCAGTATTTTTTGCCTTAAATTAGGTATTTTAGTCTCGATTTAGGTATTTTATTGCTGAATTTTAAATATTTGACCTGGTATGTGATTTTGGCATGGTTTGCAACGAAAACGATTACGCGATGAAATTGGTCGTTTTTTATCAGGAATATGTATTGAAGGGGAATGAAGTTTGCGGCTTACACTTTTCCAGTTCAGATTATTTAGTGGAATTTTCTCCAAGGACACTTTTACATCATTTCACATGAATCTTCGTTCCCAATACACTCGTGTGGCAATTGAGTCAACAATGAACGATGAAAAATCACAGTAAGAAGTATATTGTGAAAATCCAAATGCGATAAGATAACATGACCACAAAATAGACGAAGTAAATGGAACTAATGAGTATCATAAATTAGATCCTCAAGCGCAAATACAACAGAACAAAAGTTGTACAAAGAAAACGATCTATCAATCATGTATTCATTTTTCTTGTCAATATTACTCTCTCCCCAACAATCTCCCAGCTTGTGTTGGCTGAGCTTTCTTCTTGGCCTCTTTGGCCATGAGTGCATGCAGCTTCGAGTGATGATTATAATATGTGCCGCCCAAGAAAGCAAATGCCTAATCAATATTCATTGTCAAAGAAGAACTCTTTGCGACAATCAAGAACATGACAAGGTTCAAGGCGAGCACACGTAATGATTTTTTCTCGAAAACCACATAATTGAAATGAAAGCTCGAGTTCTCGTTATGAACTAGGAATCCACGAGAACACATGCCACAAAGAAGACAATAAAGCAACATAATCAAGAGAAGTAATAGAATTCACCGTGATAGCCTGAGAAAAAGCAACACCTGAATCATAACAAGCCTTGAGGCCTCGAAGGCAACAACATACAATTCGAGAATCAGACTCCATGTATTGAAAAACACCTCGCCGTAAGCTACGATTCTCATCTCAATGGAGATTGAGACCTTATTACCATCGTTTCTTAGCTAAAAGTCTCCCTGAATATCTCTCTCTATCAATCTCTCTCGTTCCGCTAAATATAAAATAAGCTCGGCTCCATAACCTCTCTTTCGCTCTCGGAAACACCGTCCATCGCCGGAAATATCATCCATCAGACCTCCACCCTCCTCTCGCTAAGGTTTTTTACTAGTGTTTTCTACTTTACGTTTTACACCCAATTTGTTTTTTTCTTTTTGTTATTTTTATTAGGAAAGCCAAAGGATATTAGTATTATTTAACGTGAAGGAGTGGAAATTAACTTTTTGCCTAGTGGCAGTAGCTATTCAAACGCAATTCCGTTAGGGACTAATAAACAGTAGCTATTCACAACGCAATTCCGTTAGGGACTGATAAACATTGCACTAGGTATTTTTCTCTAAAATCGCCAAAATTCATTTCATCCTCGCTTTTCCATTTCTCTACAGTATGTGTAGCAGTTTTCAGTTTAGGTTTGCCCAACTTTTATCAACTACTCATCTAGTAACCGTTATTGTTTCGCGGCCACGTCTCCAATCGTTTCCAGCCCACTAAGACTATCTCCAACAGTCAACCGCAAACGCAAACGCATTTTGCAGTAACTGTTCTCCAACAGTCAACTGCAAATGTAGAGAAGTATAGTGTAGAATGTATAAAGCTTTGGTTTCATTGATCGATCTCATATATTATTGCAATTTTACAATGGCCCTATATATAATGGTTCTAGTACATCGAAAATGGCAAGTAGCCCATGTGCTAATTTTATGCTAATTGATTCTTTTTTCCTAATCTATACCATTGACTCTGCTGTTGGTATTGATTGCATAATCTTTGCCTCTTCTTTGGTTGATCCGCATAAGATAGGTAAGAGCCATTATGATATTTCCTCCGGATCATTTCCTTCTATCATTTGATCTTCAACACTCCCCCTCAAGTCGGGCTTGAATAAGTCCATTAAGCCCAAGTTGGTAAGCATCTCTTCGAATAGTCGGGTATCGACCATTTTGGTGAAGATATGAGCTAGTTGTTCTTTATTTTTGATGAAAGGGATCTATATCTTTCGACTCTGCACTTTTTCTCGGACAAAATGGCAGTCTACCTCATTATGCTTTGTCCGTTCATGGAAGACGGGGTTCATCGCAATATATCGTGCAGCTTGGTTGTCACAAAACATGATCACCGGTCGAATAATCTTGATCTTTCAAGTTTTCTAAAATTTTTTTTGTTTCATGTAGGAGATCTACGACATATTTTCTTTGGGATAGAAAAAGTCCTTTAGAAGAATGAGCAATTTCCATTCCTAAAAAATATCTTAATAGTCCAAGATCTTCAATATTGAATTTACTTTTTAGATATTTTTTGACTTTGTTAATCTCATCGATGTTGTTTCCCGTTATTATTATATCATCCACATATACAAGTACAACTACAATATTTTGATTAGTTGTCTTGGTAAACATGGATGTATCCGCTAAGTTTTTTGAAAAATTATAGTAAAGAAGTGCATGGCTTAGTTTTGCGTACCAAGCTCTTGGAGATTGTTTTAAGCCATATATCGATTTCTTTAATTTGCATACCAGTTTCTCATGGTAATTTTCAAGTTGATGGCCTGGTGGGAGTGTCATATATATCTCTCATCCAGGTCAGCTTGTAAAAATGCATTTTTTACGTCCATCTGTGAGAGACTCCATCCAGAGTTGACTGCCACAGATAGGAGAATTCTTACGGTATTCATTTTTGCTCCTGGTATGTCTCCTCGTAATCTATCACTTGAGTTTGTATTGAAACCTTTTGCTACTATTCGCGCATTGTATCTCTCAACTGTGCCATCGGTGTTGTATTTAATCTTGTACACCCATTTACGTCCAACGGGTTTTTTATTCACTGGGAGAGGTGTGATACACCAGGTTTGGTTTTTTATGAAAGCTTCCAATTTCTCCTTCATAGCATTACGCCATTCAAATTTTTTATTTGCTTCTTCAAAGTTATTAGGTTCATATTCTTGAGCAATCTTACTTATGAATGCATAATATGGTGGTGAAACTTTATTATATGATATATAATCGTGGATTGGATAAGTGACTTGGTTCGTCATATAATCTCTTAGTTTTTTCAGGTGGTCGAGAAATTCTTGTGGATCTTCTCAGGTTTTGGGTTCTATTGGTTCTCCCCCTGAGTTGTATTCTTCTATCACGTTAGTCTCGTCGTTTCTTAATCCATCAATCTTTGTATATATTCTTCGAGATTAGTTAGTTCTGGTAATGGTATGTTTGTTGGAATGTTTGGATCTTCATCGTTTGTTTTTTGATAGCATGGTTCATCTTCTTGAAATATTACATCTCTACAGATATATAATTTTTATTTTTTGGATCATAACATGTATAACCTTTTTTCTGAGATGAATATCCTAAGAAGATTGTTTTAACCGAATTGGCTTCTAATTTATTTTGTCTTACATGTACATAGGATGTACATCCACCAAATACACGTAAATGTTCTGAATTAGGTGGTCTCTTCAATAAAATTTCAAGAGGGCTTTTATGATTTAATTTAATGCTCGGTATTCTATTTATCAGATACATAGCCGTAAGTACTGGATCTGACTAATAGATTTTTGGAACGTTATTTCGAAATAAAAGACACCTGGTAACTTCTAAGAGATGTCGATATTCGGATACTCCGTTTTGTTCTGGAGAGTTGTTGTTTGATGTATAATTCCTTTGTTCTTAAAGAAATCCGAAAACGTTTTGTTAACATATTCAATTCCATTATCAGATCTAGATTTTGATATTGGCATTATATTGATTTTCAACGAGTTTAGAAAATTCATGAAAACATGAGAAAACTTCTGATTTATGTATCAAAAGATAGAGCCAAGTTATACGTGAATAGTCATCTATAAATGTAACAAAATGTTTGAAACCATTATAAGATTCAACGGGAGCTGGTCCCCAAACATCAGAATGGATTAGATCAAATATTTTTTGAGATCTATTTGTTGATGAACAAGAGGGCAATCTAGTTTGTTTAGTATATTTGCAAATATCATAGTTGCTTGAGTCTAAGGTAATTTAAGGAAAGATTTTGTTTAAAATTTTATCAGAAGGATGACCAAATCTATCGTGTAGTATTTTTTAGACTTACTAATAGATTTTTTGTGTTGAGTATAAAGATTGATCGGGAATGTCAACCAGATACAACCCATTCTCAAGTCTTCCTTCTCCGATAGTTTCCAGGGAAATCTTATCTTGAAAGATTACTTTTTTATTTGAGAAGATTACATTACAGTTTAAGTCTTCAATAATTCTATTAACTGATAATAGGTTTGATGTAATTTTGGGTAGATAAAGTAATTTTGATAATTTTCTTGAGAATATTTTTGAGGTAGTTATTCCTATGATTGGTTTTCTACTTCCGTTAGCTACAGTAACTGTTGAGATATCGGCCGCCTTAGGTTCGCAATCCACACTTCTATCGAATGTGTGTGTGAATTGATCCAAGAAACACGTTCTTGAAGTCGATCGAATCGAAAACAGATGAAAACGAAAAACCAGAAAACAACAGAGATTTACGTTGTTCGATCCAACTTTGGTCTACGTCCACGGACCAATCAGAGCTTATATAATAGAGAAGAGGGGTTTACAAGACTCGCATACGCTCTACAACTTTCTAGTTTACAAGCCCTCAAAGTGTTCTAATCGAAACTGATAATCCGGTATATATAGATTTCTATTGTGTGCTTTACCAGTCTTGTACCACGCGCCGTTTCAGTTGTACCGCGTATATCACCATGCTAGCAAAGGTGCTGAACGACTCTTTAAGTGAAGAAGCAACTCTTCACCTCAGCCATCCGATCTGCTGCCCGCCAAGATCAACGACTCACGGTTAAACTTAACATTTGCACTTGGTTTCAACACTTAATAGAATTTCCAGCAGCTAAGAATGAATTCTGCTCAACAGTGATCGTCTTCAGTACTTGGTTGATTCTCCACGCCTTGATAATCCTAGTTTAGGCTCATTAACCTCTACAATTCTCCACCTTGAGCCTATAATATCAAGCGTGCACTGAGCTTCATCTTTACAGCCCAAACATGCAAACTACACTGGCCTCAAGATCATACCCGAACCAGCCAAACTTTTGGAACAGGTTCAACTCTAATCTGCGAAATGATCATTTGATTTGTCTGTAACCCTCCATCAAGTCTCCACCTCGACTAACAATCCCTCTCTGATTGGTCTTCAAGCTTCTTAGCAGCTTCGAGCCTCGAAGGAAACCTTGTCAACTCCAAACGAGATTGAAATTTCCCATTTAGAGCTAACTTGGAACTTCGAGCTCACCATCTTCACTCCACATGAAGATCTTTCTTTCCTAGCCACATGAGTACCTTTCTTGACCCATCTACGGCTGCCCTTTCCAAGCTTCTTGGTCTTCATAGCACGCACGACCTCAGCTTTGTTCAGCGAAGCATCAGACTCAGCCACAGCTTCACTAGAGTTTCCTGTCAACCTTTCATCACAGGTTTCTTCCCCTTTGTCCGAACTCTCAGCCTCCATTGATGCACCCCTCGAACAAGGCTTGAAGTACTCCATCTCCTCGCTGAAATATGCTCCACCTCAGCCTCAGATAGCGTACATTCTGACCTAAAATCAGCACTATTAATCGCATCTTCAGGGAATTATGAAAAATCAGCTCCAAGTAGCTGTCTTGGCTCGACATTCTCCACCTCAAGGAGAGGTTCTTGTGGCTTCTGTTCCACCACATTCAAGCCACAACATTCCCTAGTTTCCAAACATGTACTCTTCACCACAAAACAACCTTCGAGCACATAGATACAGTGCCTCAATTTCCCTGACAAAATCAGCCTATTCTGCCTCAGAATTCTGTTTTTTCCCGTTGATCAGCGTTGAATCCCTATTTATCCAAGGCGCCGATCGAGATAAGGTTCCTCCTAATATCAAGGCCATACCTAACATCTCTTAGGATCCCCACATTGCCTGAACTGAGTCGCAAATGAACTGATCCATTCCCAGAAACTTGACAACTCTTTCCATCTCCAATCTTCGCAGTTTCTTGGTTCGTTTCTTGGAAATCTTGAAGCCATTCATTGTTGCACGTGACATGAAATGAACAACCCGAGTCAAGGATCCATTCATGCTTCGATTCTTGCCCAGAAACGCTCAAGATTTCTGCATCTTCGTAGCCATCCACAATAAACTCGGCAACAACAAATTTCTTGTTCATTCTTGCGTTTGATGCAGCCCTTCTTGGGCAGTTTCTTCGAATGTGGCCCTCTTCTTTGCACTCATAACACCTCACAGCGAACCTAGACTCTATTATTTCCTTTCGCTTGCCTTTCTTAGCCCAAGAATTGGATTTATTCTTCGCATAAAGAAGCTGCGCCGCAGCAGGGATTTCTGCAACTTCTGAACCGTTCCTCGAGTTTAAGAGCTTCCCGTCCATATAACAAGGCCTCCTTGAAGTGTTCATAGCTCTTTGGTAGCACACATAACAAAAGCAAAGCTTGATCTTCATCCTTCATGACTCGCCGACGTTCTCAAGATCAAGAACCAGTTTTGAAAACTGATCTACTTGCTTGTCCATCGTGTCTTCGTCTTGCATCTTGAATGTATATAAAGCTTGCTTCAAGTAAAGCCTCTTCGCAAGAGACTTGGTCATATAAAGCGCCTCCAATTTCTTCCAAACGTCTTCAGTCGAAGTCTCCTTCGCGACTTTACGCAGCACTTGATCTGAGAGACATAAGATCAACGTCGAATACGCTCGTTCTCGAATCTTCTACTTCTCTGTTTTCGACATATCCTTCGGCTCCATTTCTTTCTCAGTTTTCAGCGCCTCTTCAAGCCCTTTCTCTCGTCGCGCTCGTTCCACGACTCGCCGCACCACTTGTTGAGATTTCGGCCGCCTTAGGTTCGCAATCCACACTTCTATCAAATGTGTGTGAATTGATCCAAGAAACACGTTCTTGAAGTCGATTGAATCGAGAAAAGATGAAAACGAAAAACCAGAAAATAACAGAGATTTACGTGGTTCGACCCAACTTTGGTCTACGTCCACGGACCAATCAGAGCTTATTTTACTAATTGAGAAGAAGTTTTTACAAGACTCACATACGCTCTACAACTTTCTAGTTTACACCTCACAGAGATTCGCTCTCTACAGAAAGTTACAAGCCCTCAAGGTGTTCTATTCGAAACTGATCATCCGGTATATATAGAGCAGAATTTCTGCTGTGTGCTTTACCAGTCTTGTACCACGCGCCGCTTCGGTTGTACCGCTATATCACCATGCTAGCAAAGGTGCTGAACGACTCTTTAAGTGAAGAAGCAACTCTTCACCCCAGCCATCCGATCTACTGCCCGCCAAGATCAACGACACGTTTAAACTGAACATTTGCACTTGGTTTCAACACTTAATAGAGTTTCCAGCAGCTAAGAATGAACTCTGCTCAACAGTGATCGTCTTCAGCACTTGATTGATTCTCCATGCCTTGATCCTAGTTTAGGCTCATTAACCTCTACAGTAACTAATTGTGAATTATTATTATAAGAAAATCTATCAAATCATTTCTA